>WOUA01000075.1:0-64667 GCA_021397985.1 Sporothrix dimorphospora
CCCCCCCCCCCCCCCCCCCCCCCCCCCCCCCCCCCCCCCCCCCCCCCCCCCCCCCCCCCCCCCCCCCCCCCCCCAACGGCCCATTTGACATGACGTCCTGGAAATGCCTACATTGGGGAAGAGTCATAGGTAAGGGCATCTTGAATGTTTTGTTGCTTGCACGTCTCTTGAGATACAAAATAAAATTGTCATAATATAGTTCATGTCAATATATACGCCACGTTCGTAATCGCGGTATCGCGGGAGGAACATACACAAGATCGTAAAGATCCAAAAACCCTCGAGACGGGGTAGAAACAAACAAAATGTCAAAACATAAATAAAAAACGGATGCGGTCGTCGCCAGTATGCACAATATTCCAAACCGAAAAAGATGCAAAAAACAAAAACAAAAACAAAAACAAGAAAAACAAAATCGCTATCCCACCTTTTGGGTATCACGGCCGCCCGATAGGTTTGTATGTTGTGCCGTACTCTTCGCAATGAAAGGTCGAAGAAAATCCCATCTATATCCAGGAGAGATAAACCAAAAAAATACTCCTCCATAAAAACTCCGTTTTGTTTGCAACAGCAATATACATATATATATATATATATATACATATACATGTGCAAACTCATGGCGACCTGTCGGGACCAGAAGAAGAAGAAGAAGAAGAAGAAGAAGCATCCGACACATTTCGTGACAGTGCAACTGCAGGAACAGCCGGTGGCCCATTGCGCAATGGGGGACCTTGGTGTGTTGTCCCTGTTTGTGGCATTGGTGCCCGCCGTGACACGGCCGACGAAATCGAGGCAGAGGCATCGCTGTTACTCCGCCACAGGTTCGGTTGTGTTGGTGGCGGTGCGGTCGATGCGGTATACTGGCTACTGCCCACTCCGCCGTGGTTCCGTGGCTGGTTCTGCACCGGCGAATCAAATCGGCGGTATTCTTGTTGTTGCTGCTGCGGCTGCTGCGGACTGGTTTCTTCTTCTTCCAACACACGGGCAAGCATGGCGCCCTGCCGCTGCGGCGCAGGAATGACCATGACAGGCAAGCCTGTCGTGTCGACGGTCGGGCGGATTTTTTCCCGTAGCCTCTCGGCTTGTGTCACCGCAAACTCCTCCAGCCGCGCCCGGATGTCCCACCGCCCGCCCTCCTCATGTTGCAAGCGGCCGTCATCGAGAGAAGGCGATGTGCCACCGTGGGATCTGCTAGAAGACGACCGCGACGCCTCGTTGTCATCCTGCCCAGATGCTGCGCCCCGCCGGAATGGCAAAGCATAGGTCAACGTTCGCCAACGTTTCGCTGCGTTTCCAGCCCCTGCTGACCCTGCATCATCTGAAGCAGAGTGGTTGCCATCCCGTGGTGAAGGTGACACAGACGCAAAGGCGCTTGCGCTCTCACTTTGGGAGCTCATGACAGACATTGTTGTCCTTGGAAGCTGCCCGTGGCCAGATGAGCTCGTCGTACTTGTGCTGTTGCTGCGAGATAGCGAGGCGGGTGCTGCTGGTTGGTGGTTGCCCATCGCTGAACTCGGGTTGCTGTCCGTCACAGGGTGGTACCGCATGACATATACAGTGCTATCGGCACTGGCGGTGTCGGTTCGGCTGACGGGTGTGGCAGCTGGTGCTGGTCGTGCAGGCCAGAGAGGAGGTTGAAGTCGTCGTGCAATTCCTGTTGCAGCGACCCCTGATGTATCTGCATCTTCGGGCCCGAAATCGCTACCACGTCCACCAACAGTGCCGCGGGGCATACTGGTCAAATCACTCAACACAGTGCTGTGTTGCGTGGCAGCTTCCGGGTCTTTGCCCCACGGTCGTCTGCGATAGCGATTTGCAAATGTCGACATCGATGGCCATATCCGGACGGTGGTATGGCCGGTTTTGTTGTCGACGGCACCGCCGCCGTCCTGGGGACTGTCGTCATCGCCGTCATCGCTGGCGTCTTTGGCGTCTTTGGCGTCTTTCCCACCGTTCTTGGGCCCTCCTTTCCGCCGTCTCCGGGGCCATGAAAAGTCGGAGGGCATGATGTCCAGCATCTCGTCGCCATCAAACACCTCGCGCCCGAGAATGCCGTCCTTTTTCTCCTCACGCTCAAGCGCTTCTATGCGCTCCACCCACTCCCACACGATCACGCTCGCGGCGGCTGCACCGACCCACAAGACGTAGTCGCCCCAACCAGTAAAGTCTGGTTTGCAGATGTCGAGAACAAAAAAGACAACGGGAACAAGGATGGCCAGGAGCGATAACGCGGCTACTAGGCAGATGTTGCGCATGCGTGGGTGGTAATACGCGTAGCGTTTCTTCATCAATGAATAGTAGATGACCCAGGCGGCGTACAGCACGCCGAGGGCAAGTTCGAAGAGATAACTGAGAGCAGGTATCGCGTCGGTAAAAGAGTGGCTTGTGCCAGTATAAAGAAAACTGTTTAGACAGTCAAATATGAGGTCGAGGGTGACGAGAGAAAAGGCCGTCCATTTGATAATGACCTTTTCTCTTTGACGGGGAAAGAGGCGAATTAGGGTTTGGGCCTGGGCAAGCCATAGGAAGGTGTCGGAGATGATGCGGATCACCTTGAGCTCCGTGCCACCCAAGACCTCGTCCTGCATCTCCTTGGCGTTCTGGATGCCCCAGGAGTACTGGGTCTGCGCGACGCGGAATGTGTCGGCGGTGGCAATGGTCAGCGAGATCGCTACGGTCAAGGCAGCCACCTTCTGCAGCCACGGGCGACCGCCGATGTTCTTGCCGCCGGAGCCACCGTTGGTGAACCCGCGCCGGCCGAGAACGACAACACCGCCATCGAGAAAGGATCGGGGCGTGATAAAGAGCATGATGACGAGTGTGTAGGCAATGACCGTAGTCGAGGCCAGTGCGTAGCATTGTGGGAAAGATGAAGCATAGAATGGGTCGCGGAAATCGGAGTATTGGGGTGTCGAGTCGGACGCCTCGTCCACGTTGACACTCGTGATGTTGGAGTTGTTGTCGGCCGATAGGCTGCTGGTCGACGTCATGTCAGACCCGTCCGCTGTCCCAGCGCCGGTGCCGGCGATAATGTTGGGCGTGTCCGTAGGCAGACATGTTGGTTTGTATGCGGCAGCCGCAGTCAGGGTGACCGGGTTGGCGCCGGGTATGTACAGAATGCCGCCTGCCGGTAGGTTGAGCGCCTGGCAGTTGTATTTCGAGGAAGCAGAAGTGCGCGTGGTAGCGGTGCCGTCAGCCGTCGTAATGATTGACGGCGACACCACGATTTCGCGGACGTCCATGGTGGCGCTAGACCTCGTCCGCAGCGGCGGCCATCCAAAGGCGCAGGGCCAAGAGGTGAAAAGGGAGAGTCAAAATCGCTTCCCTCTCCGTAGAGACAACTATCCGCCGGGTCCTATGTTTTCGTCGCCATGAAGTTGGATGTGAAAAGGATGTGTGATCGTGCGCGCTTTGAAGAGAGGGTCTCTGGGCGAGCGTGTGCCTCAATCGATCAAATCCGAAGCGCAGCACGGGCGTCGCACGCGAGATTCTTTGCGTCCGGAATTGCGGTTGTCACAGTCGTCAGTCGTCGCTGTCGTCGCTGTCGTCGACCGAAATTCCGTCGTTCGTTGTTGCCGTCGCTTTGTCGAACGTTTCGGGGCCACAAGCAACAGTGATTTTCCTTTGGTTTGATTCCGTTTTGCCACTGTTCTACACGCCCAATCTCGTTCCTGTTGTGCCTGTCGTCGTTGTCGTGGTTGATTCCAAATCGCCGCGGAAAACCCTGTCGCTCGGTCAGTAGTCGACCTTTTTGCCTGGCGATTACAATTGAAAGGCTTCGTCCACACGCCCGCTGTCGTCTTTCTGTCGACGCGATCCAAAGGTCGCTTGCGCTCGATGAAGTGACTGCCAGTAACGATTGCGTGGCTCGGCGGCGAGGGACGCGCAGTCCAAAAGGGGAGAGTGTCTGTCCAGTTGAGTCCGGGGCTGGGCGCCGAGAAAAGAATCGTAGGCACTTAGCGTAGTGTGCAGGTAGGTGGTAATACAGACGGCGGGGAACAAAAGAACGTCAAGGATCGGAGTATATCGAGAGCGCGAAAGAGGGAGAGAATGCGAATAAAGGAACGAAGTCGAGAATGAGAAAGAAACGAGTCGGGAAAGGAGAGAATGAGGGCAGTGATCAAACCACCGACAGAACGTACTACGACAAAGAGAGTGGGTTGCAGGAGAGGAGCGGGAAGGAAGGAAGGAGGGAAGGGGGGACGTGGTCAGGCCTATTGAGGAAAGCGCATAATTACGACTGTAGGAGATAATACTGCCACGGATCGAGTAATAAGATACATCGTACGGGCAGGGCAGTTGGACGCTTTTTCAGGTGGGTCGCTCTTTCTTTTTTTTTTTTGGCAATGGGTGGCCTGTGTTATCCGTCTCGAATGTGTTTGAAATTTGGCTGCACAAAGCAAAAGTCTGCTGGGATTGACCTGGGGCTCCGCCTGGTTCCTAATTCCAGCAGGGCACCTTTCCCCCATAATTGGTTCCCAAAGGGGCGCGGCTGGCGCCTGGTCTGGAAAAACTGCTAGCCCCGCCTGGGAACGTGAGAAAGACAGCAGGAGCGATGGAGAGAGGAGCACAGAGGAGGGAAGAAGCATCCACTAGGTATCGGTAAAAAAAAGTTAAAAGCACATGCACACAGTGCTCACACACTGTCCTGCTGGCGGCGTGCAACCTTCTCGACTCTCTCCGTTTTTCAAGATGATCAAATTATCAATCACTCGGATTGAATACGGAGTACTTTGGCGTGCATTTCTCGCACAAATCAATACAGAGACTAACTAAAACAAAGTGCTCTTAAACGAATAAATCACACCAAATAAACGCGGGGAGACAGAGTCCGGTTCCCATTTATTTATTTATTTATTTTTTATTTTTTGGAAAACGTGTTTGTTGCCTCCTCCCGCCTTCTCTTAATTGTGGCAATCTAACGAGGAATCCCGGCAAGCGGATGAACAGGGACAGAGGGGGCCTCAGGGGCATAGCGGTGGTTAGGTCTCCTGGTCTTGTTTTCCTAAACCGTGTCCAACGGCTGTCGGATCTTGACCAACAGTACTCCGTACGGAGTATCTTCCTCTTACTATCTGGTCGCACAGTTAGGCGCTCTGTATCGGCACTGTATTGTTTTTGGCGTGGAGGCAGGCCGCGTTTTAGCGGCTGGGAGCAGAAGAGACTGTGGCGAATGGCCCTCGTGGATTTGTTTCTTTTTCTCACACCAGGCCGTCGGGATCTGTGGCTCGTTTGATACGAAATACGACTGCACATGCAGTCGTCAGCGCGAGGCACTCCGTATCTAAAAAGTACGACGTAATTACTCCGTATGCCATATGTGAGCGAACGGCCGCTGCAAATCCGGGTCCGTGATGCCCTCCTGTCAACGGAACCCTCTACAATAACGGCAGAAGCCCATGGATGCAGATGCCATCGCCGTTGCTTCCTCCCCCATTCACCTCTGGACACCACTGCTTGTATTGCATCGTACGGAGTACTCGCACCTCGTTGAGGCGCGAGACGGATAGGCGGGCCCTTTCAAAGGCCCTTGACGGAGCCTTTGTCGCCTCACCCCAGCCGCCTTGCCAGCACCCGCACTCCTTTCTCCATTGTCACCCACGGTTCTCGTCCCCGCTCCCTTACGTTCCGTACTTGTGAGCGCCTCTTCAGCATAGGCAGCGTCTCGTCTGTATTTGTACTCCGTATCTGTAATATGTCGTATGTCGTAGTTTCTACCGAGCTGGGAAGGTCGAGACCGGTCTATTGTTCAATTAAAATCTGAAAAATAATTTCTAGTATAAAAAACTATTTCTAATAAAAATACAAATATTGATATTTTAGCTACAATGCGCCATCCAGGGACCCTATGCATGGTAAAGAGGGGTAGTGTCCTCGCCAACCCACCCGAAATGCTTGTGCTTGTGCTTGTGCTTTTTTTATTTTTATTTTTTGTGAATGTCTCATCCTTCATCTTTCAAGGCTAGAATGATATTGCGGAAATATAATGCAGATGCCAAGGGGTTGGAAAAGGAAGGAGCAACGGGAGAGGAGCATTCTTATCTGTAAGGAATACAGCGCACGTCGTCCCTCGTTTACAGACACTGCCCAATACAGAAGTAGCGATGTGCCCATAATGCTCAGCTACCAGCCGTTCTTTCAGCCTCGTTGCACGGCACAACCACTCTTCTCTTCACCTTCAGTTTGAATGTAATGGGACTTGTGCATGGAGACTCGAGAGAGAGCGTGCCCCGGCAGTTGCTCGAGACAGGAACAGGAGAGAGAGAAAGGCTGGGGACGTTCGAATCAGCGGTACGAAATACTCCGTACTGTTGTGTAATTTGACAGCCACTAACTCCGCGCGCATCAAACAAACCAGCGATAAGCGATAAGGCTTTTGTAGGCAACATTCGCGTCATTGGCGAAACACATTCCTTTTCCTTTAACCAACCCTTGTTCACCACCAGCTCGCCGCGCCATTCTTTTCCACCATGGACGCACCCGACGAGTCGGTTCGTGCGCCGATGCGGGCGCATATTCTGGCGTCGATCAACCCGTTCCTGGGCGGCTTCGAGGCACACCGGGACCACGACGGATCCGATCACAAGAAGCGGCCAGGACGGCGGCGTCGAAGACAAGCCTCAGAGAAGGCCCACGGCGGCGGTGACGAAAACGTTGACGCCGGCGACGATGACCGTCTCCGGCCTCGGACCTCAAAGATCAGATTCAAGTCGAAGCGCCCGGAGACAAAAGCCGACCAAGAAGGACTCGACGAACATGACGACAACCGCTTCGGAACACGGCACCGAAGCCGAGACTACGAGACCGACAGCGACAAAGGGCGTGATCCTGTAGTCGACCGAGATACGAGGGGCCTGGGCTACAACATCGGGGCAGACGAAGACGACGATGCGACTCCGAAACACTCTCCTAACGAGACTACAAATAGCGAAGGCCCTGTGAAAGAGGACGACCGCTCTCGGCGCCGGCACCACCGACGCCATCGACACCACCACCGCCGACACCGTACGCGAACAGAGCGCTCTCGCACTCGATCTCGCTCCCGAACCCCCACGTCGGCCGACGGTCACAGCGGCAGGAAGCGGAGGCACCGCAAAGCAAGACGAGACGGGAAGGGCGAGCAAGAAGAGGAAGACCCGTACGCCGACCCACCCCTCGATCCAGACGCCGCGTTCCGCCAGTCCCTCTTTGACGCCATGGCCGACGACGAGGGTGCCGCCTACTGGGAGGCTGTTTATGGCCAGCCCGTGCATGAATACGCCGAAGAGGCAAAGGCACGCCAACAGCAGGCAGGCGGCGACGGAAAAGCAGACCCAGACGGCGTATCCGCCATGAACGACGAAGAGTACGCCGACTACGTCCGCCGCCGTATGTGGGAGCGATCGGAAGAGGGCCGCCGCGAGACACGCGAGCAGCAGAAGCGGCAGCAAGCAGCAACTGCGGCGGCCGAACAAGAACGTCTGCGCGCAAAGCAGCGTGCCTTCGAGCAGGACCGGCGGCACTGGGCGGAGGTGGAGCGCAGTCTCCGGCGTGGCGAAGCGCGGCGAGAACGGCGACGGTGGCAGGATCAGTGGCAGACGTACACATCTGCATGGTCAACCTGGGAGTCTAGCCCTACGCCCGAGGCCATCCCGTGGCCGGTGGATAGGGCAGCAGCTGCTGCGGCGGACGCCAAAACGTCAGACAAAGACAGCAAGAGCCAAGAAGAGGCTTTCGCCAAAGAGGTCCGCGCATTTTTCACAGGCGGCCCACAGGACGACGGCGATTACGACGACAGCAAAAGAGAGAAACACGAGCCTACGACAGAAAAGAGTCTGCTAGCTCGGCTGCGCGACGAACGTGTTCGCTGGCACCCGGACAAGATGCAACAGCGCCTGGGCGGTAGCGTGGGTCCGGCGGTCATGCGCGACATTACGGCCATCTTCCAGGTCGTCGACCGGCTCTGGGGCGAGCTGCGGGGAAAGAAGTAGGATATGGCCTGTGGTCTGTATATCAGGGGTTGTTTACATCATCATCTGGTTTTGGCGTGCTTTTTACATATTAGATACCCCTGAGCAACATACATTGCTTTTTGTTTTCAATGTTCATTCTTTTTTTTTCATACAATACTCCTCGCTAGATAGGCAATCCCAAGGTCCTTCCTATACTCCTAGATGGTATCATGCACCAATTAAATCACACAAAGAATATATAACAGCACGTCCCTGTGCCACTCCTTAAATGTCCCTATAAGGCGACATAGCCTTTTTCAGTTCCCCGACAATCTCCGTGGCCTCGTCCGCCGTCTTGGCTTCAAAGTCGTAGCGCTTGCTCTCCGTCGCCTTGTACACAATGAGCTTGAAGTGCGTCGGGTGACGCAGTGACACCTTGCAGCCCACCACGTTGCTAAAGTGGACCGTCGTGATCTTCCCCTGCCCGCTGGCGCCTACCGTGCCCATCGTATTGGCCGCGTGCGAAATGTGCACGTACTCGCCGTCAATGGTCAGCACGCGCTCGCTCGAGCCCATAATCTTAAGGCCCTGGCGTCGCCACACCGTGTATTTCTTGTAGTTGGCGTCGCTGACCTGGTCGACACCCCCGTTGCTTCCTCCGGCTCGGAGCGCTTCTCTTGCGAGCGGGTGCGAGCCAGGCGTTGTACCTGCCGCTTTGCGGAACCGCCGCGAGGCGGCGGCAGCAGCAGACGAAGCACCCGTGCCGACGGCTGAGCCGCCGAGCCCTTCAGAAGAAAGCTTGGGCGACCCACCGCTGCTGGGCGAGTAGCCGCCGCCCGTGCCGGGGATCTCCGAGGCAAACCGCTTCCGGTAGAGATCCAAGTCGGTCACATTGCCAATGGATGCGACGGCGCGGTCCGTTAGCACAACAGCGCCTGACCCGGGTAGTTTGAGCACATGACTGGCCTTGTCAAGCCGGCGCCGCTTGCAGACGAGGTCGAGCACCTCCTCGAGGTACGTGTCTGTCGTCACATCGACGGTGACCATCTGACCCGGCGCGGCATCGATCGAGTGGATGTGCACGCGCAGCAGCTTCTTGCGGCCACGGGCCATGTTGGGTGCTGCTGCGGGTGCGGGCGCATCGGCGTGGTTGACGTCGCTTCGGAAGCTTGTCGTTAGGATAGGGTTCATGCGCGGATGGTCGAGAGGCGCAAACTGCTTGTCTCGCAGGTTGATGGAGCTGAGTAGGTTTAATGGCGGCTTCTGTTGTTGCTGCTGTTGAACCCTGATGGATGCAGACGACACGGCACCCGGCTGCGGTGTCATGTTCCGGGGTGTCCGCTCGCCATCCTCGTCGAGGGGCGCACCACCAGCAGCGTCCTTGTCCTCGGCGTCAGATGTCGCCTCCTCGGACGCCTGCGGTGTTGCGACCTGATTGTTCGCAAATTCAGACGCCGAGGCCTCCACAATGCCAAAGTCGTCGTACACTTTGGAGTTGGAGCGGAAGCGCATGCCCTTATTGTTGTTTGCTGTCGTAAACGACGCAAGTGCCTTGGTGCGCTCAAGCGGCGGGAAGTCGTCGTCGACTTCGCCGCCCTCCTCCACCATCCGCAGCGTCCACCAGTTGATGTTCAAGCGGTTGGCGGGTGGTGGAGGCTCGCGCTTCTCCTCGATATACCGCCACAGACTCAGCCCAATTAGGTCGGCCACCGTGACGGCACGGTCGTTGCTGTGCTCTTGGTGCACCGAGGGTCGAATGGCCACCTCCAATGGCCGCGAGGGCTGCTTGGAAGAGGGCGCATAGATGCGCACCATGATGGGGTTCTGCTCACCCTGACCAGACAATGCTGCGAAACGGTCAAAAGGCATCGAGGACGTCTTCTTGGCCTTGAGAGCTGCTGTCAGGAGACTGCGCGGTGGTGCCATGCTGACAGGCCGGATGGTGCTCATGGGCCGTGGCGGCGGCAAATCACCCACGGGTAGGTGCGGAGCCGGGTGCTGAGACCGGCGGACGGTGGATGTGCGTGTGAACTCCCTCGGCGGTGTGCCAACAATGGGCCCGTCGCTGGCCGGCGGAGGTGGGTTGAGAGGGTTCTCAACGACAGATTGCAGGATGGAGGCCGAGTCTAGGCTGCCTGCAAATGTCGACGACAGATCCGAGTTGTCTGACTCGTCGTCACTGGGCTCGAGGTCCTCATCCTCGCGTTCTTCTTCGAGCAGGTCGCTCTCCTGCCGCTTGAAGTTGAGCAGCGTGCCGTCGTCAGCAACGGTCCCACCGCCAGCAGAGCTGCCGCCCAGGCTTCCACTCCGCGCCTTTCTCAGGGCTGTGGTGCCGCCATTGGATGCCTGCAGGCGAGACGAGGCGGCTCTGGCCCGTGCACTTCCCCGGCTGGACGCCTGCTCCTGTTCGCGCTCACGATCGCGCTGCTGGTGGAAACCGGACGCGTCAAACTCACTTTCGGACGACATCTCGCTACTTGTGACCGTGTCGCGCCGGGCATGCTCCTTGACGACTTCGAGTGCGGACTGTGATCCTCGCCGTGGTGGTGCGCCTCTCCCTGGTGAGGCCGTGACCGCAGCTGCTGCCGCTGCCGATACTGCCGCCGTCGCAGCAGCCGTCGCCGTCGACATGGGCCCCATGGGCGGGTTCCGCAGGTTCGAGGACTGTAGGGGCGACGAGCCGGACCGGTGGCGGATGGGCATCTTAGCAAACTTTATCTGCTGTGCCGCGCGCTGATCGGCGCTGCCGTCGTCGTCGCTCTCGTCGCTCAGGTCGCTGCTGTCTTCGTCCTCCTCGAGCTGCTCACGCCGCCGTCGCCGTTTAGTGGCCGCCGTGGTAGGCCCCAGCATATCCGGTCCGCCGCCACCGCCGCCGCTAATGACGCTCCCACCTCCACCACCGCCGTTTCGACCGCCACGGCCACCCCCCACACCTCCCCCGCCCCCACCTAGCACGCCGCTGCCCTCATCGGGCTCATCTTCCAATGTGAATCCGAGGGTCCGTGGTGCGCGAAAGTATTCCGAGGCTACGGCGGTCGGGATCGGCGGCGAGTGCGTGCGCTTGATGAGGCCAGGATTTGCGCGCCATCCGGCGGCTTTGAATGGCGCCGAGTTGACGATGCTCTCGTTGAGGGTGATGAGGCGCTCGCCCACGCCGTCGGCGACTTCGTTGAGGTAGGCGGTGCGAAGTTGGTAGGACACGAGGCTATAAGAGAGACAGGAGAATATCGCGTCAGCAACAGAGCTGGAGAGACCGCAAAGAAGCAAGACAAAGGGCCCCAGAATACTTACTCTTCAACTTGAAGCACGGACATTGTGAGGATCGTGGGGAAGGTCTTTTCGCCACCCCCGATTCAATCGAGCAAAAAAAGCGGTCGCAGGTAGTTCGTCTTATGTATAGAGTCGTAAATTCTGTAGCATGGACGAGAAGATGAAGGCATAGGCAAAAGAAATAAACGAAGCAGAGCAGTCTGATCGCCAGCACTCTCGGGGCGTAAGCCTGCCTTCCTATCGCAAGAGGTCGTATGTATAATAATCATCAGGAACAAGAAGTTGATAAACTTGTCGAATGTTGGAGATGGCCGGCCATCACCACAAGGGAAGGAGAGTGTCAACAAGGAAGGACCGGGACGTGCGGTGCTAGTGCTGTCGCTGGTGTAATGCGGTGGTGATGGTAAGAGAGCTCAATTGTTCCGAGATGCCTGCTTGAAGCACGATGTGGTTAGTGGCCTGCGTGGGACGCGGGTTGTTTTATGTGGGCGCATTTGCATCGGGCGTTAGTGGGCTCTACGGGGCAAAAAAACACGCTGATGTAATCTATGTAATCCGTAATTACTCCTCAATTACAGTGCATTTTAGGGGCATTATCGATAGCGCTTTGTTTTCTGGGTTTAGATCCGTAGTCGCAGCCTTGCGTTTTCAACACTGCGATCACCACTCTCGACTGCTCCGACTACTCTCAGCTCCCACAATCAACAACCACAACGAGAACAGCCGACACAGCGATATAAGATGGGTCTCGTCGACTACGACTCGGACGGCTCGGGGTCCTCGGACGGCGAGGTGACCGTAGCAGCACCGCCTGCTAAGACGACGACGACAGCAGGCGGCAGCAAGAAGCCGTTCCAGAAGCTTGTGGACCGCGCCAACCCGGGCAAGATCCTGGTGAACCTGCCGTCGGCGGCCGCAGCTACGGGTGGCGATGCACAAGAAGGCGACGACGACGGCCGGCCAGCGAAGCGCGCCAAGGTTGGTGCTGGCGGCAGCCGATTCAGCGGCTTCGGGTCGTTTCTGCCACCACCCAAGAAGACAGGCGCTGCTGCAGCGACATCGACGACAACTACATCCAAACAAGATACCTCCTCCCCATACTCCTCCTCCGCAACATCAAGACCGGGCGTCAATCTCAAGACGAGCTCCGAGGCAGCGTTCAGCCGGCGAGACAATGGCGACGGCGATGTATTACCTACGGGCGGCGATGATCAATCGGCGACAGGCATAGACGCCTCCTCTTCCTCCTCTCTCTCTTCCAGAATGGCTCTCCCGCCACCAAAGGCGCCTTCCATACCCCGTGACCAAAAGGCCGCCGAAGACGTCAAGTTTGTGGGCAACCCGCTGATGTTTATGCCGTTGTCCGTGTCGCGCAAGCCGGGCGGCAAGAAGAAGAAGCCAATGGTTGGTGGTGGAGCTGTGCAAACCTCGACGGGAGGTGCGAAGCAAGCGTCAATAGACGGATCCGGCAGTCAGCCGAGCGGCAGTGCAACGCCACCAGCAGCCCCTCCACCAAAGAAGAAGGTGTCGTTGTTCTCACTCGGTGCCGACGACCAGGCCGAGGCCGAGCGGGCGTCGGCAGCAGAGCGGGCAGCTGAAGAAGCGGCGGCGGCAGCAGCAGAACGTGGCGCAGCCGAGGCAGCAACAAACGACTATCAGTCGGTCGACTACTCGAGCACGTTCCAGGCACCCTCCGCGTGGTACGGCTACGAAGGACAACAAGGCTACTACGGTGAAGATGCTGCGGCCGCTGCCTCTACAGCAGGCGACGCGACCTCACTCAGTGCGTTTGCCAACGACATGCACCTGTCGGCCAAGGAACGGCGCGAGCTGTTTGGCCGCACGGGCTCGGCGGCGGCATCGGTGCAGATCGCAGCGACGTTCAACATGGACCAGGAGTACCGGCACAACGAGGCGCTGCGACAGGCCGAAGAGGGTGCGGCGCAGGCGGCCGGTGGACAGCAGCAATCGCACAACCCCGTGCGCACGCTAATGCCCGGCAAGCACAGTCTGCGGCAGTTGGTCAACGCGGTGCACACACAGCAAGATGCGCTCGAGGAGACGTTTGTCAAGAACCGGCAGTCGCAACGGGAAGCTGGCGGGAAGTACGGATGGAGATAGGGCGCATGATCACATGATTATCGAGAGGATATTATGGCTTTGGCATTGTATTTCTAAGAGGAAGCGTGATATAAGAACGTATGTCCAATTATGGAAATATATGGTATAATAATGAAACGCTGCGCTGGGCTCTAATACAAATGGAGCATTAGGGCCTATCTATGTACAGGTATGTAGCTCTTAAAATGTTGTGACAGTCACTTGACGACCTGTCTGGTCGCCCATCAAGAAGCCCCATTCGCTTCGTGTAATGGGCGAGATGTCATCATAGTTCTTGGGTGGCAGCGGGGCACCGGCCACAACAGGTGAAAGAAGTATGGAAGTGTGGGACAGGCGCGGAAGGCGGAAAGGCTCGGTCAATTCCTCGGGGGACAGCAAGGCGGTCGAATCTCCCGCATCCTGCAGCATCTCACCGATACTAGCGGCGCCGAAAAAAATGCTTCCACCGCCGTTCTTGCGAACGCAACTCACCGGCCGCGCCGTGAGTTGCTCCTCCTCCTCCTCTTCTCTTTCGTTTTTGTCCTCTTTCTGGTCGCTGTTTGCGATCGAGATCGTTGTCTTGGCTGGCTTGCTAGTGAACGATGTCTGCAGCGTCAACACAGGGAGTAGCTTGTGCGGCGATGACGGTGCCTTGGCCGGGGAGGTGGCGAATGGCCGTGTCGATGTCGGGCGGAGAATGACGATAGACGACGTTTCGCTTGCGCAAAATTTCGGGACACTCGATTTGACCACTCCCAAGACGGGTGACTCCGAGTCTTCGATGACAACGCTGAGCTCTTTGGGGCGGCGGATGGTAGGCAGGTCCTCATCATCCGAGAGAACCGACAGCAGAGACGACGAAAGGGACGGGAGCGAAGAAGCCGCGGTGGATGTTTCCGACAGCACGTCAGAGACGTTGTCGTACTCATCTTCTCCAAACTTATCTTCCTCCTTTTCTTCTTCCTCTTCCATCTTGCGACGGAACCGGTTACGCCGCTCGGTGGTAGCACCGAGTAGGGGAAGCAGGAGTGGCGAGTCGGAAGGCGAGATGTTGAGGAACGATGTCCACGCAAGGGACTCGGGAATGGTCGTCTTCTCCGCGGAGGCTGCCGTCGGTGTATCTTGCTCTTCGTCGCCGTCTACTCCGGCAGTGGAAACAGCACAGCTCGTATCCAGAGCCAGCTGCGGCAGTTTGCCAGCTGTGGAAAGAGCATCAACGACAGAAGCGGAAGCTGTGCTCAGGACAACGGGCGGGCTAGAGCTTAGACCGTCGGTCTCGATGCCGCACTCGAGCTCAGGTCCGCCATAGGCGCGGCGGTACATACGGTTGACGTCAGCCAGATGTATCTCGGAAAAGCCGGAGAGTGTCGGGTATTGACGGAGGAGCTCTCGCTTTGATAGCAGATGATGACGCCGCCGCTGCTGCCCACCGTGATGGGCTTGGGCCAGAATGTAACGGCGCAACTCATCGACGGCATCCTCGAGGCGGTAGTGATCGCCGGTCTGGGCATAGCTGCACAGGGCAGCCTTGAAGGTGTAGAGGTGGTCAAGCGACCGCAGAACAAGGCTGGGCGAGGAGCTCAGTGCTGACGTCGCCGTTGTCGCAAACAGGACTTGGTTTTGTTCGCGAGAGCGCTGAACGAGGTTGGCGGGTAGCCCGAGTGCCGAGGCATCAACGGACGACGCAAGCCAATTGGGCCTGTTCTTGTTAGAAGAGTAGGTCATAACGTCACGGGAAGCGAGCACAAAAATTTGGTACTCACCCAAGGTGGAATTTCCGTGCCGCCTTTTCCAAGGTGTGACACAGTACCCTCTTGTGGGTCTGGGGTAGGTCATCGGCGTGAACGAGGCGGATGCCAAAGGATGACGGTGATGATGAGGAGGAGGATGAGCTGACTGTGAAGTGTGTCGCTGGCGTGGCAGGGGTGGCAGGGGTGGCTGGCGTTGCCGGCGTCGCTGGTGTCGCTGGCGTAGATGGAACGGACGAGGCTGCAGACGCCGATGACAGGGTACGAATGGGTGTGAACGGCCAGCGGCTGCTACGGCCGCCGTCGCCCCGTGTCCGGTATTTGTTTGTGTTGGAAGAGGAAGAAGTGGATGAGAGAGAGATGGATGACAGTGTTGGCGATACTGCGGCGGGTGATGACGTATATGACGAAGAGTATGATGAAGATGCCGAGTGTGACGGGGTCAGGTTGGGGAGTGTGTTGGACCGGACGAGACTCTTGATGGCCGATGTGAAGCGAAACGATCCCGAGGAGGATGAGGGCGGTGACGACACCGATGAGGATGCCGTTGAAGATGACGACGATGTGGACAAGGATGGCAGAGGGCGCAATGGGAGGGATGGGAGGGGTGCATCTGTGGGAATATGTGAGATAGCCTCTGATTCTGCAGGAGAAGCAGAAGCGTACGGGAGTTGGTATTCCCGGCGAACAACGACGAGGTCGATGCTTAGAGCCTTGCGGGCAAGTCGACGGGCCGTGTACTCGAGAGCGGCGTCGAGGTGTGAAGGTAGGCGGTGGGCATCGAGAACGGACTGGCCGGCCTCGAGAGGCGATGAGATGAGGTTCTTGAGAGGCATGGCTGTGATTGGTGGGAGAGACGATGTGTGTGTAAGATGGTGGAGAGGGAAGAGGAGAGAAGGAGCGAGGAGGCGAGGACGATCAAGGGATCAAGTACTTGACTTCTTCGAAGAGAAAGGTACGTCCTGTGTTGGTGTCTTTATAAAACACGAGTGGGCATTATAAAGAATAAAGACAATGGTGAAGGACTCTGGACAGAGACAGAGATGTGACCTTGCTGACCTTTAAGCTTCCGAAACAAAACTAGAGGTGAGAGGAAGAGACGGAGATCAAATAGGAAACGAGAAGATAGAACAAATGGGGAAAGAACGGAATGAAACAAGGCGACTCTGAAACAAGGCCCCACGAAACGAAGAAAAGGAACGAGGAAAGAACAAACGACGGCTGGCCAACCTGAAAATAGACTTTGTCGTCACCGCGTGGGTTGTAGCTTTCTGCAGCTAGAGTCAAACTAGGGTAGCATTGCCGGGTCTGCCAACGAGGGCACACCGTCACTTTTGTTGCGTGGGATGTGATAAGCTCTCACGGGGGACAAAAAATAGAAACACAGACACATGGGCATCGTCCAATCGGGACATGTAAAGGCGGGTCAGAAACATGAAACAACCTGCAAAAAAGAAGGGAAAGAGCGAGGGAGGAGGGGAGGGGAGGGGGTGGATGAGGGAAGGAAAGAACGATGCAAGGCCGTCCCGAGCAAGGCCGCGCTAAACGAGGCCACACCAGGAACAACAAACATGCCCCCAAACCGTTGAAACGAGTCAGTTGATATTGAGACGGGCTTTCTTTCTCGATCTCGGAAAGAGCAACAATGTAAACAAGATTAAGGCAGATTCCCGGTCTGTGACGGCCGTATGCCCTCAACCAGGGTGTAAAGTAGCACGAGGGGGAATGCAAACAGCAATAATTTCCAGATTTAGAAGGCGCGTATTAACGATGAACTATAGACACTCAAGTTCTTTCCTTTCCACATATTCTCTCTTCAAGATGCGCGTTTCGCGTTCTGCTAATTGATGAAAGCTGAGGAGAAACAGATACACAACAGATGTAACTTTTCTGGCAAGGCTACGCGATCTGGGACTTTTGTGCTGGGCAAGAAAGTAAGTTACAAGCATAAAAGACAATACACGCTGCCGTCGACCGATGGACCTAGCAAGACAAAAATAAGACATGCAAAGAAGGTGGCAAAAAATTCACGCAAATGCATTCAACATACTCCGAAAAGAAACTCCCAAAGCGACTGTGACCATAATCCATGGCTTGCATCTAGTTTTCCCATGTTTTCCTTCCCCAGGACCTCCCGCCAAGGTGCCGTCGGTTGGTTGGCACGAAGAGGGGATGGATGCGCATTGCATCGTCGTGGGCGCGTAAATTACTATACCTGATTGGCTGGCCGCCTGCTGCCCTCTTCCTCTTTGGGCCGCCAGTGGTCGTCTGTCAGTGGCCAACTGGTCCGTGAGCCGTGTGGGTGGCCTCTCACTGGAGCCCGCCCACTTTCTGTTCTCTTTATTTTTAGATTTTTGCTTCGATTTCCCCCTCTTTTTTCTTTCCGTGGCCGCTGGAGGTGGCCGGTCTGGCGGGACGAACCCACACTCACGCAGAAGTCGACAAGGCAGAAGAGGTGCAGAAGATGGCGGGAACGCACGCAACGAGGAGACAGGGTTGCTTTTATTTTCATTTTGTTCTCCTTTATTTTTCTTATGTTCTCCCGTTCTGCCCAGGCCAGCACAACGGGCCAATGGCCGCCGTTTATTTCAACGTGTCTCCCAACGACCCCCTGGCCCTGGACGGATGCCATGCAGGTGACGAAATCGAAAGCGCTTACCGGGGAAACAATAGATGAGCAAAAAGAACGACAGTGTCCAAAGAAATAAGAAGAAGTGAGGCAACGACGACTTTTCCTAAGAGTGCGGTGATGTGACAGAAAAATCAAGGTCCTTGGTAAGAAATCAGACAAACAAGAAGAAAAGGCCAGATGACTCCCCAACCGCACTTCGAGGAACAATTTTGATTTCGTCGAGGTCTATTTTCGGAATGTGTTTTCGACGAGCAAAGTAATAGAAAGGCGTCTATTCAATCCATACTTGTTGGAGATATTTTAAGACGAGTTCTCATAAAAAGACCAGCAGAAAACAAAACAAAGATATCGCAACCAAGAAAATGAGATCGCGACTCTTTTTCTTCTAAAAATAAGACATCTCGGGTTTCATAACTCTAATTCTACCTGCCCATGAGCTTGGATAGTATGACCTGAAATCCAGGAACATTGGCCGGATGAGACAAGTTCATCTCGCCTTTCCTCTCTGTTTTCGACAGCTCCACAGCTTGTCTTTACTATTCGCCTGAATCAAATCATGTGTGACGTAACTGAAATGGGCCAAGCACACCTACCGAGACTCTCGTTCCTGTTATTGGGACAGCCGTACGCTCTCGATGCACACACTCAAAGAAATGACTAGATGGTGTGCTGTGCAAGCAGACCCTCTGCCTCCTTAATGGTTTTATTTCTATAGCTCATGGCGAGGCCATGTAAAATTATATCCCTAAACGCCGCCGCTTGCCCTTAAGGTGATCGTTGAATGCGTTTTAGAAATAGACAATAAAGAGACAAAAATAAAACAGAACACAACACCCTCGAGACAGAAATAGAAACGGCAAAGTGAGGACATGAAACAGAGAGAATAAGAACAAAAAAAGACAACAGGTAAAAAAAAAAGCTGGCCCAAGACGCTAGAGGTCGCGGTCGCTCCATCGTGTGAAACATGCCTTCAGCTCGCGTCCTCTCCTTTCCAGGCACTTGGCTAGCATTTGATAAACGGTGCAAAGAAAACAGTCGCACCTGGACAGGAGCCACCGAACCAGGGATGCACCATGCCTCGTACCCTGGCATACACTGTCCCCAAAGTCCAAGCACCAAATCAGCCTCGCCTCGTAAAGTAGAGGACAACGTAAGACGTATCGGCAATGCTATCCTTGTTGTTTCCGTCATTTCCATTCGTTAAGGCCAGGCGCCAACGAACTCCAAGCCATGATGCAAAGAGCAGAGAAAGTAAATGTCAACGCAGAATGACAAAGCAGCAGGGAAGGCAAGGCAACATAGAAACAAAAAATACCCAGGGCCTTGTTGGTCGAGGCCGCTTGCATACGCAATCCGCGAAACTGGAAATAAAAAAGAATGTCTTGAAACTTGAAAGAAATGCAGTGGCTGAGGCATGATTGTTGTCGTTTCGGTGCCCATCGTAAAAGAACGGCAGTGTGGAGATTACGGCATGTCGACGTCGTGCATCTCGCCTGCTGTCTGCATACTGGTGTCACCGAGACTGTGTGCCGGATCCGACGAGCAACGTGAACTGTTCCAGTCTGGATCGTCAAAACCTCACTCGGTTAGCTTTCTCCTTTCTGTACAGCTTGTATTACGTAGTGGAAGGCAAATGCATACCAGATCCGTCTTCTTCGATATCATCGACAATGAGTCTACTAAGCAAGTCGGGTATCGCTGCCAATAGTCAGTACATACGCTCGCAAACCGGGTTTCAAGGGGTGGTAGAAAACGTACTTGTGCTGAGATGTATGAATTCGGTAGACAGCTCGTCCTCGGTTTCGTTGTCCGGCTGAGAATAGTATGGAGCGCACTCGGACATCAAGCGCTGGATCGCAGAGACAACTGTGCTGCTGATTGGGATGTCACGCTGGATGAAAGCGAACTGGATGTACTGAAGCATCTCGACACCAAGCCGCTTTACCGCCAAAATCAACTCTGCTGCTCGTTCTTGGCCACCCTCGTCCTCGTCGAATTGCGGGTTCGGCCCATACAGGAAGATGCTGTCCTGCAAGAATGCCTCAACATTGCTGCTAACCGACGTATCAAAGTAACACAGCAGCCCGGGCACCCATATAGGTACGTAACGTAGTCCCTCGATTAGTGCCGACAGATCGATCTGACCCGTTGCACTCGTCCTGCCGTAGTAGAGCCCACGCAATGTCTCAAAGAACGCCCGGCCCTCACCATGCGCCACGCCACGGCATTGTTCAGAGAGGTGTGTCATCATCTGCGCCGCCAAGTGGGTTGACTTGACATTGCGCATAAAGACTGCCGCTGCCCGTAAGAAGGGGCTTTGCGGGGCAGCGGCCGTGTTGGACGTGATGTTCGCTTTGAGTGTGGTGAAGATCTTGCCTTCCATGGCCGGATGTGTAGCCATCAGGCGCGCGATGATGGCATTCGTGGCTTGTGGGTTTTGGTCAATGGAAATCAGCTTGTCCATGAACACATTGCCAAAGTCACGGTTCCAGTCTCGACCCATGATAATGTACTCAGTGCGAGACATGGGGATGTCACCATCCGGGTTTTCCAAGGCCAACGGGAGCCGGCTCGTATTGTCGCCAACATACATTTCGCCCTCCAACCGGGGTGTCGGGCGGATTGGGTACATTCCTGCCAGCAGTGTCCGAATCAGACCAATGACGTTTTCGAACGATGGTGGGCGGTTGCGTCGCTGCAGCATGATAAGCAGCCGCGAAAATTGCGCATCCAGAGGAAAGCCGGTGTCCGCGGATACGGTCAAGATGGCGCGTCGGAAGCCCTCCAGGTCCAGGAAGATGCCCACCTCTTCACGGCCCATGCTAACAAATGCCAGCATGAAGCCAAAGACCTCGGCCCATGATCTTGACACAAGGTGGAAGCTTTCCCAGAGCGTTTGCATCATGTAAGCTGCGCTGTGAAGGATCGTTGACCTGCGATTCAATTCTGTGCGGCTGCCGCGTAGAACGTTTTCGGACTCTTCGTCTTCGTCGGTATCCATCTCGGGCTCTTCCTCGAACGAGGTGTAGCTCCTAGGGAAAGCCGCTTTGATGCTCTTAAGAGATGCAATAATCATACGACCCATTTCAAGCCGCACATCAGGGTCTAGACTCCGCTGAACCATCTGCTTAAGAATTTCAGGCCGATAGTCAAAATAGTCAAAGATGGCCAACGAGCACAATGCGCATTTTTTGCCCATTGCTGAGACGCCATTGAATAGTGTCTGGAAGTCGGGGGTATCCTTAGTACGCGATGCGACTTGGTCCAAGTGACTGAGTGCCATCTGAATTGCCAGGTTTTCCAACTTATGGTTCGCCGAGCATTCACCGCCTGGCCTGGCAAATTGAACCTGGTTGAGCATCTTGCTAACGAACGGTAGGTGCTGAGGGTCGTATAAGGCGTGTCGGCGCACAAGCGACGTGTTTTCGTTATGAATGTGATCTGAAAGTGCCACGGGAATCTCGGCCTTGGCCGGGCTAGATATGCCCGATTGTGCCAACGCATCTTGCTCCCGTAACAACGACGAGGACCGTTGGTAGAAAAGCATGTAAGCGCTGAAGACTTTCTCGGACGGCAGTCCGTTGTTGGCGTCAACGTTGTAGTGGTTTCCCGTGCGCAAATCGGTGCCTCCAAAGCACATCGACTCCATCAGAGAGTGGTCCCATGTGCTGACCATGTCATCGTTGAACTCCACCCAGCTCTCGTTTGTCTTGGAAGAAGGGCGCTCGCGAATGTAAGAGTAGTAGTGCCCAGACTCTGCAGTGCCAGAGTGGACCAAGACACCGACGAGCTCGAACATGTCAGCTGGTTGCTCTTCAGACGGATTGCTGAGTTGATCGATTGTGTACGGGCGCATGTTGATTTCATGGGGAAACGAGAAGTAGTCGTTGATCTTGCTGCGCTGCAGAGTTCGCAAGTTAAAATCGAAGCGCTTGAGGTGGAAGATGAGATGGTCTGGGATATCTTTCAGACATGCTCTAAATTTAAAGAAAATATTAGAAACGGATTCCCTCTAATGTCAAAGAAGAGTGTAAAGAAGAAGTAACTCACCTTTTGATGGCATCTACATGACGATCGCAACTCGAGCAGTTGTACTTGTTGTCTGTTTTTTTGAGTCAGTATGTGTATAGAGGGATAGGGTTAGGTTCAAACCATTGAGACTATGCACGTACCGCCCTCCATGATTTCGCCCTCCACGTAAGCTCGCAAGCTTTCTTGCAGGCTCGTCTTTCCTTTGATGTCGCACTGGATCGCTGAGAAAGTGTCGAGTCGCTCCGAGACATGCTCGCACTCTTTAGACCGCACTTGTTGGACAATCTGGCCGCCGAAAAATGATCTAAAAGCCTTTTTGTCCTCCTCGGACAGCAGCTGGCCCTCCCACCGATCAAAGAGGAGATTGTAAAACTCGTCCACATCCATTTGGTTATGGATATCGATTGTGGTGTCGTCGTACGTCTTGACGCTACCAACGCACATTTGCGTATCCACAAACCGCCGGATGCTGTCCTGCAGGAAACCAAACAAGACGCGTGTTTGGAAAAGCAAGTTCTGCGTGTCGCCCTCGTCACGAACCTCAACGTTCATCATGAACTGCCGGAACGGGACATTCATGAACAACTGCGTAAACAAAGAGTTGAAATAGCAAGTGTTTGACAGGTTCCGCAAGCCGACGTAGCCACAGGGAGCACGTAGGGCCTTTGCCCGTTCGAACAGTGACGGCAGCTCGTAATGATACGGCTCCTCGTCTTCGGACTTCTCGCAGGGGACAAGTTGGTCGAGGTTCCGTATAATGCTCGGCAGAAGGCTGACATTGTCGTCGACGAGGTCGGAGATGACTTTCATCAAAAGTGCTCTCGTTTGTGAACTGACAACAATGCGAGGATAGGAGAGTCGAGAGATAACAGAGCCTTCCGCATTGGTGGCACTGTTTCGCCAGGGTGGGAACAAGTGCTTCCAGAAGAGTTTGTTCATGAAGTTGCTGTGAAAAGGGGAAGGAAGAAAGAAAGTACGATATTAGTAATGGCCGGTTTCAAAACTGACGACGAAAGAGAGCTAACTCACGAAGGTATGATGTCAACCAAGTCGAGGTTTTGCGATGCGCGATAGACCGAATTAAACAGTCGTGTCAACCCAAACATTGCGTAGTCGGCGCGCTCCGTCTGCGTAACATCCTACAAAAAGGCACAAATAGTAATCAGTCGATCCGTTCTACCTCGTATGGTTTTCTTTTCGTTTTCCGATTTACATGTCGTCGTCTATACGTACCTCGGAAGTAGTGCACGACAAAAGCAAATCGCCCGTCGTGCTCAGCAACGTAGCAATGTCAAGCGTGGGGGGATTGGTCTCGAGCAGATCGCCGAAAAGCGTGTCGGCCAAGTTGAAGACGCCCTCGCATTTCGCCGGCTCAAGGATGGCCTTGGGCACAATTGCTAGGACAATCGGCCAGAAAAACTCTCGAAACTCAGACGCACCCACGGCAAAAAGATCGTGTCGGAATCCAATTTTGTCGCCGATTTGGTTCTCCGCGAGCTGTCGAATATCCAGACGGTCATCCAGCAGAAGAAGGCGCTCGATCAACGACGTAGAATTTTCGTGTTTTCGGAACGCCTCCCAGAATTCGCGGCTCAAAGCGCAGGCATTCATAATAGCCTTGAAAGCAAGTCTGACTAGGCGCGTCGACTCGTCCAATCGGCTCTGAAATTCCATCGACAAAATATCCATGAGACGGTTCAAAAGCTTCGCGTCAAGGCTGTTGCACGCCGAGTCGCTAAGCTGCGTGCTACTCAACGCGAAATTGAGCATCTGCAAAAATTTGGCGTTGAGCTCGATTTGCAAACTTGTATTGGCGGACACCTCTGTGACACTTGGATCGCAGAGAGCAGCCGTAACCAGCCTGGTCGCCACGGCGAGAGCAGATGGATAAGATAGAGCCGGTGCCATTGTGAGGGGTACTTCCGGCTGTATTTTGTCTTCCGGCCTGTTGCTTTTTGGCAAAGAGGGGGCGGCGCCGGGCACGTGAAGCTGGGCATCTGTCGAGTCTGGCGTCCGCATCTGAGTTTCTGCGTCGTCGGAGTCACCGGAGCTTGAAACAGCAGTCGTAGTCGCAGTCTCCGTGTCCGTTCGGTGGCGGAGCACAAGATACTCGCGCAGCGCGTGCAGCGTATAGAGGGACTTGTACGGTTGCCCGATGTAGAAAACATCCGTATAGGACAGACCGTCCGTATCAAATCGACGTAAAAACTCTTCGTCGATAGTGAGCTCAACAAGAAATTCGTGGATCTCGCTTGACAGTTGCTCTTCCATGCTGAGGTAGCCCCATAGCTCTTGAAAGTGCTTAAGAATCTCGATCTCGACAGGCGAACCGCCAGCATAGGCGTCCACAGTGTCGGCGTCTGGGTCAACATCACGCTTGACCAAAATGAGGCCATTGTGGATGTGCAGCTCCTCGAGTGACCGGCAGATGTCGCCACCCTTTGGTGCGAATGCCTGGCCGCGATAGTAAATGCGGTAGTTGTCAAAGCCAGTGGCTTCTTTCAGGCTTGCCAACAGCGACGCGGCTGTGTTTTGACGGCCGATATTGAGAGGTTTGACCTCTGTCTGATTGTCACCGTCAAAAGACTGATACTTGAGCTCCGCCGACTCACCCGCGACACTGTTAAGGTTGTCTGTGATAAATGGGCGCAGGTCTGGAGTCGAGAACTGTGAGCTAGCGCGATAGAGGTGAAGAAATTCTTGCAGAAGTTTGAGAGATCGAATAAACAAGAGTTCTTGCTCGTAGACAGAAAAGACCGGTCGAGTGGTGGTGGTGGTGCTTTCCACAAGGCCACTGTCGGTTTCAGCAGATGGCATTGTCGTGTCGCCAGTCGCCCATTTCAGGTTTTCCGCCGCGGCAGATAGTTGCTCCAAGCACCGGCTCACCAGTGCCAAGTGGATCCTTCGTGATCTGTACACAGGAAAGGCCCTGATACACTGGCTGTCGATATACACATCCTTGACAAGAAAATGTGTGGCATGGCGTTCAATGGTATTGGGCGGTGCGGTCAGGACGATACGCCACAGCTGCTCCAGAGTGATCCGATCAATGCCCTTATCCCCATCCAAGATGGCCTTGCTTTCTTGTTCCTTGGTCGAAGCGACATCGAAGAGGTTGCAGGAAATATCATTCAGCAAAGGAAGTAGCCGTTCGCGAAGAAACTCGAGCAGTGATTCGCAGAAGCAGTCGGGGGAAAGGCTTGGAAGAAATTCGCCGAGGCACTGTGTCAAAAACGGGTTGTTCTCTTGCGGTCGCCCGCGCCTGACGCACATGATAATGATGTTCCAGGATGCATTCCGGTCCTCTTTGCAGGCGGCCGCAGAACCAGTCATCATCTCCCAGAGTCGGGAACTGAGCTCGGGTGTCAAGGTGTAGGGATGGCTGAGCAAGATGGAGAAAATCATGTCTCGGCGAGGCGTATTCGCAGGTCCGCTGATCACAGCCGGGAAAGCAAGTTGGCGTCCCTTGTCGAGGGCATCTTCAAGCTCGTCAACAACAAGCTTCGTCAGATCGTGCTCCGCTGTCAAGAACGCCAAGTCTCGGTTTCCATAATGCCTATTGATGATGGTTATGGCACACAAGCTGCCCAACGTGGTCCGTGATTTCTGGGTGAGGTCCAGTAAGCAAGTCTGGTACAAGCTTTGGCGCTGGTCGAGGTCGATAGGAACGTTGCGCAAGCACTCCCTAAGTTTGTCGATTGCAAAGCCTTGGACATCGGGGTAAGCCACCGGGCCGGTCGCGCTAGGGATGGACGATTCGCGCAGCAGCTGTAGGCACACGTCAAAGGGAATGATGCTGTCCATCGAAGCCGACTCCTGTGGCGCCTTACTGCACACATGGCGGAGGAAGGCTTCGCAGAGCTCGCGCATGGATGGCGTGAATGCCGCGATCGGCACATCCAAAAACCCTTTGCAAAAGTAGACCGCGGCATCGTAGTAAAAAAGGTTGACGATGCGGCATGCGGTCCGAATCAGAGCCTCAGAAATTCGGGGATCCTGCGTAGTCGTGACAGTCTGCCAAAAGAGATCGGTGTGCGCGTTTGTGTACGTCCGTGTCACTGCCAAGAAGCCGATAATATTTCCGCTTTCCGCCGTGATTTCGGGATGGCACGTAGGGCCCAGCATGTAAGACACCACGCCGGTATTGGCGAGAACATCAGTCACGTACCGCAATACGGACTCGTCCTGCAGGTGTTCCTGAGCTTGATCGCCATACCGCCTCCAGCAACCAACCAACTCTTGGCACAAATTCGTTACGGCCATGAGCCGAAGCTGCATCTGGCTGTTCTTGATCAGGCGGCAGAACATGGTAAACCGCCACTTCATGGCGAATGCGTCAGGTATGGATTCGAGAGGCATTGGGTAGCGTTCTTCGATGCTGGTGGCAAGCCTTACAGCTTCTTGTTCGTCAACCTTGAGATTGATATAGACCAGGTCGCCAAGTGAAGCGATGCAATGGCTCGCGTTCTCTTGGCTCACAAAAGTAATGTGATTGGTGATGGCGGTGTCGAGTGCGGCGGCAGCGGTGGTAAATATCGTTTGCCCCAGCACAAGTGTATCCTTCTCGGCGGCGATGGCAAAAGGGGCGTGGTCGGCGCGGGCAATGTTGCGGTATGCCTCGCGGGTGACGCAAGCAGCCACAACGCAAACCTGGGAGAAGTTTTCGATGATTTTAGGGTAGGTCGGCATGATGGACACCTGTAGTTCCAAAAGTCGGTACAAGAAGCGAAGTGTGCCGCCCCGTTCTGTTTGGTGAAAAGAAGCAAACTGCTCCACGATAGTAGACGTGTCATCACACTCAAAAGCCACATCCATGCGGTCTTCATCCTTAAGCGAAATGTCTCGCTTGGTGAGGCTTACCAGTGCGAGCAGGTAAAACGTCGATATGTGCTCGCGGGATTGCAAACTCTCCGGTGTGCTGAGACGCTCCAACAGGTTGACCTCAAATTCAACAAAGAACGCGGCCAGGCGTGCAAAGGAAGCACAGAACGAGAGAACCTTCATTCGGGTCTCCAACTCGACAGCTCCGAAGCCGGGAGCACGCAGGTTGGGCGTGCCCCATATTAAGTCTGGGAGCGCAAGCCACAGCGAGCGATGTACTGTATAGGATTCATAGACTCGTTCGAAAGGAGACGTTTTGGCGAAGAGAAGGTATTGCTCAATCCACTCTTGAAGCTGGTGAGATATTGTTGGATCTAGACGACCGTCTGTTAGTATTATGTTACGGCAGCCAAGTTCTTGGCACGTGAATGCTCATATTGAAAAGGGCAAAAAGAAGCATTCAATGACATACCTTGCGTGAGCGGGCCCGTTAAGACCATCATGATATCAGGCGGAGGATCGCCATTGCTGAGGTACGGAAACTCGCCGGATGGGTCTGGCACTAGTGTGTTGGGGAGGGCGCTGGGGTCTTCCGACAGTAAGGTCACATCTGGTTCCGTCGGGCCAAAGCCAGCATCGTCGTCGTCCGACACTATATCCACGACTTCTATTTGAGGACTTGTGGTCCTAGAGCGAGCTGTGCCAGAGGAGAGCGTTGTTTCGTGGGTGGTAGGGGAGGTGGCGTCCGTAGCAGCAGTGACAGCGGCAGCCCCGCTGCTTGCAGTTCGATCGTCAGGTGATTCCATGGAGCTGTCGTCGGGGTGTTCGACGCTCGACTTTGCTGCGTCTCGATCGTGTGGCCGACTGGTGGGTGTCGGACTTGCTGGCAGAGACGAGGGTATTGTGTCGAGCGTCCGGTGGGAGGAGTTCCGCAAGCTAAGCGTTACGTGTGGAGAAGGACCGGTTGGTGGCCGGGCCTCGAGTCCTGGGGGTCCTGGGGCTGGCAAGCCGCTGTCGGCGTTGTTTGTGGTATTGTTTTCGGGTGTGTGGGGTGACGAGGGGGCAGGGCGGGCGTCCATGGTCATAACAGAGTCGTCCAGCTCTTCTTCGTTCACTGGGGGGGAGGAGGAAAGGTCGATTTTATCGATTGTAGGGGTGTCGTGGGGAGAGTGTGTGTTAGACTCGACGGACCGGCTTCGCGAATCGACGTTGAGCGACGTTCGACGTCGTTTGCGCGAGCTCTCGTCGCCGCCTTTGAAAGGATTAGGCCTTGTGCTGCTTGCTTCGGGTGAGCCAGCACATTCGTTCGACTCGATCTCGGGGGATCTGGATTCGCGTTCCATCTGGCTACCAGGCTTGGTCCAAAGCAGGGATCGAAGAGCGAAGGGTGGTGTCTCTTGAAGCTTGACCCGGAGCCTTATTATGGAGCAGCCGTGCGGGTAGAACGGGCAAGGGCTCCGCAAGTTGACTTGTGCGTAGTGGGCTGTGCTGGTGGATGGTTTGCCTGTTGTCATTCGAGGACGGTCAGCAAAATAAAGTCCCCCCCCAAAAAACCGAATACGACCCAGTTTCTCGGGAATGCGTGAGCAAGGACGGGGAGCGGAAGAAACCTTTCGGAGATGTGCGTCAGTCTCGCGTTCCGACGCTGCCTGATGAGGCCCTTGTCGATCCGCTTTGATCTGGTCGAGTAATATCGAAGCGCTTTTCCTTCTTCGGTCAGCTTCTTTCTTCGCTCACTCACTTCTCGCTCTCAACACGAGTACAGCTGCGGTGCAAGACACGACATAAGTGCAGGGCGCGCCGGGCGACAGGTGTGCAGTGAACAGTGAACAGTGAAACCGGAGGCAGGATAACAATTATGGCGATGATGGGAAGAGACGCGAGGCTGCTGCTGGTCGACGGCAAGGCAGACTTGGCGGCTAGCAAAGAAGCGCTAGAAGGAGGGGATAAGAAAGCAGCGATAACGGTGAAGATGGGGAGAAAGAGGATACACGAGAAGACGAAACAGCTTCGAGAATGCAATACAAAATTGTGTATGTGTGGGGGCGGGATGGGGGAAGGTGTGGTTCGGACGGAGAAGCAGGTTCAGTTCTGTGGCGGTTGGATTCGGAGTTGTGTGCATGGCGAACAAAAAAAAAGTGGTGAGCGGAGGGGGGAGCTTTCGAGGCTGCCGTGTTTGGAGACAGAGACAGCTTGACGTGGGCGGCGGAAGGTGGGAAAGAGCGAAGCAAGAGACAAGAGGCCTGTCACCAGCAGCAATAGGCAGCACAGCAAGCAAGGGCAGCAGCACCAACGCAAGGTGCGTTCGAGCGAGTCGTGGTGCGGGGCACGCACTTGCCTTGAATGTGGTGCGTGAATCTGTACCTCACACCTCACCTGCGCGACAAGTACGAGCATGTACTCCAAAGTAAGATAATACACGTTGGCGGCTGCAGGTGGTGACGGCACCGTATTATCTTATCGACTGGGTGCCTTGGAGGGGGATCAAGTGCTGTGGGGGGGGGAAAGGTGAGGGGAGCTTTCTAGTGCAAGTGTGCCACAAGTACTCCCGTACTCAGTCCGCCATTTTTGGCGCAAGCCAACAGTGGGAAATGGGGAGATGGGCAATTGCGCTTGCTCTCAAGTGTGACCGTCTTAGGTTCTCTTGGGGCTGCTTGCCCGCTAAGCAAGACCCTAAGACACGGCAAACTGTGCGGCGGCGCGCGGGACGCTTTGGTGCGCGGGTCTTTAAGGCGGGCGACGCACAGCGGCGGGCAAAGGACGGGATGAAAGGACAGGGGTGAGCGCCGGTACAGGGGAGTACGAGAGAAACACAAGTTTTGGCAGACCAGATGAAAAGGGTTGGAAAGTGCATGGAATCTGATGAAATTCATCAAGGGGAAGAAAGGAGGAGAGAGCAGTGAAGAAAAGCAAAGCCTCATGAGTAGATCTGGACACAACATACCTGGAAAAGATAAAATGTCGTCGCTCAATCTGCCCAGCGAATAATCGCCACGGCTCTATTCACTGGTAGGTACAACCTCATCCGAATATGTGCAGCCTGGAGGTCGGGGCAGCAACTGGCAGTCGTTGTGAACTTTATGTCGTGAATGTCGTGGAATGAAGGATGGAAAAGAATAAAGACGAGGACGAGACTGGATCTGCTAGTCTTGGCTACTGATGAACGGGGCATGGTCTGCCAGGTTGATGGAAAGATACAGCGAATGAACGGCCAGGAAAATCGGCCGTGGTAGCAAAGAAGAAAAAAGGAAAACTCGACAGTGTTAGAATAGGCGGCAAAGAGAATGAGGAAGTGTGCGCTCAGTCGGTTGCTACAACAGGCAAGTATATCTGTTGGTTGATAGATGACATCACTCTTGGCTGGAGGCAGGAGCAGGCTTGTCGGAGAGCCGCTTAAGCGAAGGCTGACTTAGACAGATAATCACAAACACATTCGCATACGATGGAGAGAGAGACGAATGCCTTTGATGTTTTACAGTACGACATACGGAGTAAATACAAGTTGCCGAGGCCCACTCTGCCTATTTCTCGGGGCATACCACTTCCATCTCATCGTACGCTACGTCGGGCGTAGCCAAGCTCTGCGTCCCCAACTTCAAGAAGCCTCTGATAATGACTCAAATACATAAATAATAATATAAAAATAAATAAAAGAAGGAGCGCCCGGTGAGGCCTGGCCAGGCCTGCCTTTGTAGGAGAATCACCAAAGACTCGACCCACACTTTCCAACTTGGGGCGAACTGGCAGGACCTGGTTCCGACCAAGCGTAGCTTCTGATTCGCAGGCCGCTTTTTGGCCCTTCGTGCTGCTCCTCTTTTTCCTTCTAGAAGCCCCAAAAGGAGTACAGATTGGCGCTAAATGCCAATGGCGCAGCCAAGCAGGCCAAAGAAGGCCGTGAAAAAGGAAAAGAAAAGGATGTGCCCAAAAGTGAGTGCCAATACCCGGCAAAGCAAACACTGCAGCATCACCGTTTGAAAAGCACAAGTCACGCTGCCTGCAGCACAGCAGCCAAAACAACTTGTTGGAAACAACAGTATTCACCCTCTTCGAGATATCGTCACCGTGTGTCCATTGCCAGTCGCGTCGACCATCGTTTAACACACGAACTCATTCAATTTACCATGAGCCGTCGAAAGGTCCCGGAGCTGGACACGCCCTTCTCCAGTGTCGAGTGGTAGGCGGCCCCCTTTTCTATGTTTACCTAGCCTGCTTGGCCAATATTCCACTGTTGCTCATCGTCCTTGTAGGCCCGTCATCTCGCAAGAAGCCCAGGACACCATTCTCGAGCTCCTTTGCACGTACGTCTTCAACCCCAGCCTGTCGATGGGTATCCTGCATCCTCTGCTTCTCTTTAGCTTTTATCTGCTAACCGCGGCTACATTCATGTAGTCTTCTTGCACCACTTGGCCAACACCGCCGCGACCATGTCGAGTCGTCCCGGGGCAGACGCAGTCGGAGGCGGTCCCGGCAACGCTCCAAAGAGAAGGGAGGCAACGGCGAGGACGGCGGAGGTGCTCCGTTGAAAGCGGAAGCAACGGTAGAGACTGCGGCACCACTAGAAGCCAAGCAACCCAAGGACAATATCCCGCCCTTGCCTGAGTTGGCACGCTTTGTCGATGTCGGGCTGGTGAGCATCACGCGTGAGCTTGCTAAGAATGCCACGCCAGTTGCCTCCGTTGCCCCCGTCCCCGTCTCCAATCTCGATCCAGCATCCCTGCCTCTATCAACCACCCCGTCTGCCTCACCCACTCCATACACTGCCGTCTTTATTGTCCGGTCCGGGCACCCATCGGCCTTCTACTCCCATTTCCCCCAGATGGTTGCCGTGGCTTCCCAACAAGCGGCCGTGTCGACGCCGGCGTCCTCGTCGCCCATCCGTCTCGTCGGATTCTCTCGTGCGTGTGAGGACCGCCTCAGTGCCAGCCTTGGTATTCCACGTGTGTCGAGCATTGCCCTCCGTGCAGGGGCACCGCAGTCGCAGGGTCTACTCGCATTTTTGCAGGACACGGTCTCAGCTGTGGACGCGCACTGGCTGGACGAAGCGCAGGCCGGGCAATACCGCGAGACGCAAATTCACATGGCCGAGGTCCGCGTCGGTCCCAAACGGAAAAAGAAGGTATAAGGTCAAAACTAATGACGGGATTCGAGCAAGTATGGAGGGTGTTGTTGCCTGGATTTTTGGGTCAGCTCTTTCTCATGACATGGCGTTTTGTTGTCCGGGTTTTCCACGTCGGTTTTCAAGTCTTTCACGGCCCTTTCTCTACCTTTTTAGCATCATTCCCATTGAACAAAAATATTGTGCCCATCGTCCGCTTTCCTTTTCGTCGATGCCAAACGCGATAAACATTTGATGTAAATCTGCGTGCTCGATTTCGAAGGTCAAAGGAAGCTTGTGTGCTATTATGAGACCAACCTATTTCGCACCTCTGCTCTTCAATGCTCCTGCCCAAAAGACCAAACAAACAAATAAAGGGTCTTCCCTGGGCCAAGCCAAAGTCAGCGGAAAGAGCTTCTAGCCTACAGTAAAGAATATTATGGGTGGTTCCCGGTAGTGCTGGTGCGTGCGAACACCACCTACAGAGGGGCAGCTCGTCAGTCCTAGCCTGGCTTCCCTCCAATACCGACCACAACGGGGAGCAGGATAGCACTCGCCAGGTCTTCTACGCCGTACGGAACCCCGTTCGACGCGTCTCTCCCCTCTACGTGACCTACAAGGCCATTTCAGCCAGATATATCAAGCCAGTAGCAAAAGGAGAGGGACTGCCGGGAGACAGGACTGCTCACGAGCTCTGGGTATGTCCTTTGCTCCTTCCTTCTCTTGTCCACCCCTTTCGAAGCCATGTAGTAGTCTACTTCGCTCTTTCCCTCCTGGGAAATAATCATAGCAAGATGCACCTGCCAACATCGCGTGACTTCCTTTTTTATTTGGTTTTCGCAGGCCTGTTTCCGTGGTGTTCCCTCAATCTTTTTTCTGGCCAAAACAAGGTCAACAAATCCACGCCTTCATTCACCACGGCGTGTTGTTTTTCTTTCTCCAAGACCTCCCCAGCACTCACTTCCAACTCTCTTTTCTTGACCGTCTCCCCTTTTCTTTTCTCTCTCCAATCGAGGGACAACACTCTAACTGAACTATCGCCGCCATCTTCCCATTTGTCCAACATTCACGACAAGCAACAATGGCTGGCGGCGGCTTCACCAAGGAACAGCTGGCCCTGGCCAAGCAGCTGCAAGCTGGCTACTGCTCGAGCGGCACGTTCCACTCGACGAACGCTGGCAAGGCGTCGGCATCGGGTGGGCGTTCGATCCCCCCTCGCCAGCAAGCCGGGCGCCCGTCGTCTGCTGCACCGCCGGTCCGCATGCCACCGCCGGCGGAGTCGGCCCGGTCGCAGCCTGGGTCAACGCTTCGTTCAAGCAATGGTCTGGTTCGTCCTCTGCCGTCGAGAGGTTAGTATTTTTGCTATCACTTTGCCACCATCCATCCATCCTTGTTTATTATATCATCTTTCTTCTCCTTTTGCCGTCCATCTTCACTCTCTCTTGGGTCACCAAACATACACCCAGTTGATTGTCTGAATGTCTTCCCATCCGACGCCCCTATATCATTCCTGTTTGTTCTTGTCGTATCTATTTTTCCGAGAATCTTCTAACACTCAAGGAACTATCCCTAGCTCACCCTTCCACCCCTACGCCCGCTCCTCGTACCGCTTCTTCTGGCCCGAGCTTCAAACCTGTCCCGAAGCCAGCTTCCTCCCAGTCTGTTCCCGTCCAAAAGCCAAAGCCTGTGCAAAACACTCCACAGCCCGCTACCAGACCGGCTCTGGTTCAGTCTACTTCGGTGTCAGCTACAAAGAAAGTTCCTGTTCAGCCCCCGATGCAGTCTGTCCCAAACCCAGCTAGTCAGCCCTCTTCTCAGCCTGCTCTGAAGCCGGCTACTAGCCAGCCTGTTGCCCAGCCTCCTCACAAGCGTGCCCCTGCTCCCCTGCATACCTTCCGTGATCAAGATCTGCTATCCATGGAGCCCCTTCCGGTCATCTCTACTCCCACTCTTGTCGCTACACCGGTCTCCCAGGACACCGAGATGGCGAACAGCGGCTTGGTCACGGCCCCGCAGGAACGCAAGGCTACTGGAACGGAACCTGAGAACACGAAGGCTCAGGACACCGACCCCTTGATCAATGCCCCTGCAGCAGTTCGCGAGGCTATCAAAATCAACAAGATGGGGAAGCCCGTCCTGTGGAACTATATGACAGAGGCTCCCTCCATCCGGGAGCTCAGCGCGGCAGAAAAGGAGGAAATGAAAGCCTTGCCGCCTCCGGGCCCTGCAGAGAAGCTTCCATGGATCCGTCCCTGGCATCCGAACTTGCCCCTGAAGGTTGGGCCAAGCGGCGAGGTTATTGAAGAAGAGTTCGTACTTATATCCCCCTCACAACCTACTATATATTACGCAACTTTTTCAAAAGCTAACACACAGCAATGTTAGGGCCCCAGCTTCTACTCGACCTGTTATTGGCTTACAAGGCTCCCGCCACGCTTAATCAGACGAGTGCAGTTCCTGTTAACTTGCCAATGCATGTCTATTCTAAACAGCCAGATATATAAGAGGACACAGACGGAAAGGTGAGTCGGCTGAATTAGCCAGGGTGCCAAAGGCAGTACGAGAGAAATGGCCAGAAGTCATCGGAATAAGAATGGTTACAGTAAGACCAAAACCCGTTTTTTTGTGCCTAGTCCTCGGGCATCTCAATCAGTGTTGCTATGGGCCCTAGCACAGCTTACACTCGTCCTGTCAGCTGTCTCTGTCACATGGTTCACTATATATCAACACAAGGACAAATCTACTGAGATTTATCAGATATAGGATGACTACCGTAGGAACTAATAAATTGATCACCGGAATCTTAAAAGATGTTTACTTAAGACAATTTAAACATCGTAGACAGCACTGTTTTATGACGAGCATATACAAGTCTCTAAGTAGATTTATACTGTCTGAAATGCAAATAAACAACAAATGCCATGGCCCAAATTTTGCTCTCCTTTACTCCAATATGGTTTAAGAAATGGGAAGACAAATGAAAAGATATAACAAGAAAGGAAAACAGAAAAGAACGGTAGAGAAGAAAGCCTCACTACGGACAACAACATGAAAGTAGCTCTTATACAACATAACCACAACTTTCTCTCCAAAACAATCTTTTACTGGAGCATAGCATCCAGGCTTTCGCCGAGAACCTCCTCGATCTTGTGGATCCACCGCGTCGTCTCAAGGTCAATCGCCTCGTCGCTGTCCTCTTGCAGCTCGCTGATCAGAGGCAGCATCTCCGGCAACATAGCCAGCCACTCCTCGCCCACCTCCTCGGCCAGCGCCTGCTGGCACTGCACCAATGCGAGGCGCTCAGCCGTGTTGGTCGAGTGCTGCAGCCGCTTCAGAAGCAGGCCGTTGAGCTCCTTTTGATGGTCCGCCGCATGGGCCGCCTTTGCCAGCTCCACGACGGCGGGCACCAGGTGCTCGACGGCAAGACCCGGGGCACCGTTGTTCTGCAGGTCCTTGGCCTTGGCAAACTGCTCGACCAGAGCGGGTGCCACAGCCGAAAAGTGCGTTGGCACCTGCCAGAAGCCGCCGCCACTGCCATGGCCGTTCGCGGCGCCGGCATTCGTGTTGCCGCTGTTGCCCTCGTCGTGCTCGAACGAAGCTGTCAGGGTCTGCAGGATACGGGACCACAGGGCACGGTCCTCCAGGCTGGTACCAATGCGGGCAGCCCGCAGCGCCACAGCGGCGCCATCGACCATATAGGCGGCGTAGGACGTGACGGCCGACTTGAGGCGATCAAAGAACAAGAAGAGGAAACCATAGACGCTCTGTTGGCGCAGGCAGCGGCCCAGGATGTCAAGTTGCGGCAGACCATGGTCGCACCACTGCATGAGGTCGGAGAACACGGGCCGGAATGCACTGTCGTTGAGCTTGAAGACCATGTGCAGAGCTGCCGTGTTGACGGCCGCCTCGATCTCGGCCAGGCGCTGCTCGGTGGCCTGGCCCGTCTTCCTCGTGGCCTTTGCCGACGCCGCAGCCAAGATTTGGCCACTAACGCGCGACTCGCGACGAAGGTCAAACGCGTTCTGGAGAATGACTGAGAGTTGCGGCAGGTTCTTCACAATCGACGACTTGCCGTGCTTGTCGATGACGGCCGTCAGGACCTGGACAAACTCAAGCGTAGCCTATATATACATTAGCATTATATTCAAAGACAAAGGGGTTGATGATACTGTCAAAGAGACAGAGGGACCTACCGATTGACCAGCCCGAACGGCGCTAGGCCAGTTGCGACGGAGAACATCCAGCATAGCCTTGGCATCAATCTGCTTGGCCAACAATAGCAGGCAAGTCAAGCGGCTCGTGTTGGCGTCGTTGTCCTCGTCGTCCTCGAGCCCGGCCTCGGCCGATGCAAACGAGGTCACAACCAACCGGTCGAGGTTGGCACTCGTGATCATGAACGGCAGGTGCTGGGCTAGAGCCATCATCAGAGCGTACGCAGCGTTGTGCAGCGCAATGTTGTCGGCGTCCGTGGCTTTGCCCTCCAGGCTCTCCTGCAGGTAGCTCAGCGCGCGCGGGATTGCCGTGAGCAGGATCGGGACAATGGCATCGTGCAGCACATCCACCAGAGACGCAAGGCACAGCAAGGCCATAACACGCAGGCGCGGGTCGGCCTGGCCCAGGCAGGCATCGCCAGCAATGGCCGCAGCGGCGGCGGTGACAGCCTCGAGGTCGCGCGAGCCGTACTTTTCGGCGATCTTGTCAACGCACGTGATCGCGGTATGCTTGTAGGCAATGTCGCTCGAGTCGCGGATAACGGCGGTCAGCTGCGGCAGGAAGGCAAGCAGGGCCACGCGCGACTGAACGCTAGCGACACGCTCTTCGTCAACGCGCACCTCGAGCGCACGGAGCACCTTCTGGCGCACGCTCATGTTGGGGCGGTCCAGCAGGACCTCGACGGCCTTGATGAACTCGCCAATGGACTGCAGGTTGAGCAGCTGCGCCAGTGCGTCACCGCAACGGTTGTGCAGTTGCTGCTTCTTGCCAGCGCTGCCGTGAGTCTGCACGGTGTCGGCCAGAGTAAGAATATCCTCCAGTAGCTGGATGTACAACTCACGAATCTTGGCCGACTCCATGTCATCATCCGCTTCCTCAAGACGCGAGATGCCATCCTTGAGGCGGCGATTCGACAACAGCTGTGGCAGAAGGGTCAGCTCCTTGACAGCAGACTTTTGCATGTCCACCTCGCCGTCATCTTCCCGCTTGCCGAGGAGCGTTGCAGACAGTGTGGGCTTAGGCTTGAAGATATCTCCCGTGAGCGAGACGAACTTGATCAGCGACTGCAGCTGGACCTCGACCGGGAACGAGCCTATAAGCTCGGTCAAGAAGGCACATGTGCTGTCGGCGGTACCGTAGCGATCGGCGAACATAGCAAGAATAGCAAACAAGAAATCGTCAGGGCCCAGGTTCTCAATCAGCGAGATGAACAAGTCGTGCTTGCGGTGCGAGGGGATGTGCTCGTAGGCAATGACGAAGCTGGACAACAGGTCTGAGGCGCTCGCGACAATATTGCGCTTGCCCTTCTTGAAGGTATCGATAAGCGGCGGAATGACCTCTTTGATGGTCTGGTTCACGACGTGGGCAGAGTAGTCGTCGCTCTGACGCAGCACGGAGGTGCCCATCAGCGTAAAGATGGGCATAACACTGTGCAGGACGACATCGGGCGCCGTCTTGGCCAGGCTTGCCACCAGCAGTAGGGCTGTGTTCTGAACAGCGGGGCTCGAGGACTTGTGGATGCAGTTGACCAGGACGTCGCCGTGTCCGACGGTCGTGTCGATCTTGAGGTTCTTGTTGCTCTGATAGGCGGGCATCATGGCCAGAAGGCAGCCAAGCACGACATTCTGCAGGTAGCCAAGCTCCGAGCCGACGTACGAGCGCAGGATCTGGAGGTCCGACAGAACAACGAAAAGGCCAGGCAGCAGCTCCGGGTGCTCCGCGGGCTTCGAGCCCTGGACCAGCTGCAGGATAAACGTAGCGCGGTTGACCAGCAGGCGGAGCTCGCTGTTGGCTTGGATACGCTGGCCACGGTTGTGCTCAGAAGAGCTGGTTCTCCGTCTCTTATTAGGAGGTGCGTCAGTCGCCATCTTTGCGCTCTGCTGCAGCGACTCCAGGAAGCGAGACAAAATCTGGGTGCTCAGCTCAACGTTGAACAGGAGGTCGGTCGCCTCTTCAGTAGCAATGTCCAGATCGTCCGGCGACGTGGTGGCCGACGGGGTCTTTTGCACCTGCTCTAGCATGAACTGTGCAATGACATTCCGGAAGTCCTCCTTCATCACAGGCCACATCTTGCGAATTCTCTTGAAGACACAGCTGACCAAGTTCGGCCGGGTGTGGCTCTGAGGATTCTGGATGATGCCAAACAGAGTCTCCAGTGCCGAGGTGTCGTTGGGGATGACAACATCCACACTGCGGGCATCGACAACGGACTCGTCCAGCGCCTCCTTCGCGACAAGGGCAGTAGCCTCTTCGGCACTGAGAGCGGCCCAGCTGTTGAGTAGGGGAAGGAGCAGCTGCGTACGAGACGTGCCGGAAACGCCGCGCACTTCGTTAAGCGCCTTGAGCAGACGAATCTTGATGTTGATGATAGGCGTGAGAACGGTGTGGCTGGCAAGAAATTGCAGGATCGACAGCCGCACGCTGTGGGAAAGCCGGACCTGCTCGCCGCCGCTACTCGATACATCAGCCTTGCTTGACTTGTCGAGAACGTCGGCAAGCACGGCCGGGACGTGATCTTCGTGCAGGATCGCCTCCTCGGACGAGCCAATCAGAATGTCCAGCAGGCTGGCTCTCGCATCAAAGGTCAACCAAGACAGGTCGGCCTGTTCAGCGTACAACTCCGTAGCACCCCAGCGGTTTTTGCCAGTCGTGCTCTTGGTCTCCTTAAGGGGCGAGACTCTCTTCACCCCGGCAAGAAGACCAGCAGCAGCGCGGCGGACCTTCTTGGCCGGGTCGCTCAGGGCAGCGATGATGTACGGCAGGATCGCCTGGAAGTCAACGCCGAAGCAGTCGTCCAGACGCAGCCGGGCGGAGGCCATGTCGAGAGCGGCCACGCGGGCCAGCGTTGGGTACGGTCCGGACCAGATGCGGATGAAGAAGGTGAAGTAGAAGTGGTCAGACACGGCGTCAGCGCGACCAAGCAAAGGCGCAGCATCCAGCTTCTCAAGCTCAGCCTTGTCGTAGGATGCCGTTGCCAGGAACAGCTGGCAGAACTGGTCAAACACGGCGTCGGAGTCCTGGGCAAGGAGGCAGGAAGATGGGCGCGTCAGAGTCGACAGACGCTCAACGGTCGCATTGAGATCTTCCTTGGTTATGGAGGTGCGGGTCCCCTCCGTTCCGTCGGCCATGGCCGTGTCGTCGTTGGCCGCAGCGGAGTCGAGCAGCAGCTTGGGCCGGATCGTGGCATCCAGCTTCAGCTCCAGCTCCTCAATATCAAAGTCAACCTCCTCAATAACCTTGCGGATGACAAGGCCACCGGCAATCTCCGGGGCCTGCGACAAGACAATCAGGGTCGTGCCCAGCTCTTTCCGGACGCTGCCGTCGGGGTCTGTCTCGTCGTTGATGTCGTGGGCCGCCAAGAGCAGCGACTTGAAGGCAACAACAAGCTGCTTGTCTTGCAGGATACCGCCGAGGATAATCGATCTGATGATTGGCAGGCTGCGCACGGTGGCCTTCTTGGCCAGGCGGTCCGTCAGGGCAAGAACCAGGCCGTTGGCCAGCTTATCGATGCGCCGCTGCTTGCCAATCTCGACGAGCAGTAGGGGCAAGTCCTGCACCTTGAGCACAGCCTTTGCAACCTTGCGCGACAGCTGCTTCGCCGAACGCTGCTGGGCGAGAATCGACAGGCAGACCAGGCCCGGCTTGGCCGTCTCCGAAGTCCAGCCCATGACCACCTGCTCCATGAACGCAGTAATGGCCAGATCGGTCACGTGTGCCTTGGATACGAAGACGGACACGGCCATGTATGCAGCAATCTGAACGCCGGGTGCTTCCCGGATCATAAGAGCGTCGCCGAGAACCGGACCGACTTTCTGCAGAACAGCCTGGTCGTTATCAGCCTGGACGCTTCTGCGGCCGGATTTGAGGTTGTCCAGCATGCCGTTGATAGACTCGGTCATGACGCCGCCCCAGAAGGTGACGATTCCGGGGTAATGCTGCTGGGCGTGGCAGGCATCGAGGGTGTAGGAAGACAGTGTGGTGAGGAAGTCAAAGTGCAGAGTGGCGTGCTGCACAATAGCGGCGCGGGGCGGGGCCGTCAACGAGCGTATGTAGGGGCTCAGGAATCGGTACTCGTACGGCAGATTTGCGGGCAGAATGGACATGAGCGTCACAAATGCGGGGATGGAGTGGTAGGGGAGGAATGTTGTGATGAGCTTCGACGTGTTGAACTCGTGAATACTGCGGTTTGTTAGTGGGATGGTCCACTACAGACGAGGTACAGGCGAAACCTACCGGAATCTCCGAATCAGCCACTCAATCGACTTGATCGCCGGCAGAAGCCGCAGCTTGCTGCCGCTGAGACGCAGGAAGGACTCGATCTTGCGGTCCAGCTCGTTGTTCTCGGCCTCGTCCATCATTGTACGGTCCTCGTCCTGGCTCAGCTCGCTGAAGAGCGTGTTGCCGAAGGGGACGAAGCGTTCGTCCAGCTGGCACAGCTCGTCGAAGCCATCACGGCAGATCATGTAGACGGACTGGAAGCTCTGGGCGGCCGCGATACGCGGCTCGAACAGCAGCGACTTGGAATGGGCGGCTTTTTGCGCCTTGACGTCGAGCGAGATCTTGGACTTAACGGCGATCTGCGCCAACTGCGCCGCGAGAGACGACGTCATGGTGGCCGTTCCTCTCTGGTGCGAGGCTGTATGTCGCGGATATGTAGAGGGCCAGCGGACCGCCTATCGTGAAGGGGTGGGTGAGGGTGGTGGTGCGTGACGAGGTGCGGCGTCGTCTCGCTGAGGGTCGTGCTGGGCAGAGGAATTGAGTACGGTCGCTCTTTCCTGAGTGGTGATTTTTTCTTAGCCAAAACTTTTCTCCCTTCGGGGTGCTGTAAACTTTTTTTTTTTTGCGGGCCGCCGATAAGCAGCTTTGGCCAATCATATCATCTAGATAGAAAGAGACCCACCAGCCGTCTACCACAACAAGCCACTGGATAGTGTACTTAGACACTTCGAAATATATCTGCCATTCACATAGACTGACATGCTCACAAGAGCGCCGTTTGTGTGGAACGGATAGCGAAGAAAAGTTAGAAAGTAGAAGGGGAATAATCATATGAGGTTGATAATATGGCTTAAATCCCGTCTAATTGCGGCTTCCTCCTTGATCTTGAGTGCAACTTTGTGCCGGTTGTTGGCGCTGACAAAACAAGCTTCCAACAGGCTTTATCGGACACAATCGCGATGCCAAACTATCATTTATTCAAATCATAAAATAGATAATTAAATGAAATTTAATCGTTTTAAGAATTCGATAAACAAAACCTGCAGAAATAATCAAATGAGACGATATCTTCATCAAACAGAAGTCAAAATGCTAACGGCACTGAAGGCGGTGAGGCATCTAATGTACCAGATAAGTGGCGCTAGTCCCAACTAGTCTTCCCTGCTTTTCTGCCGGTCATTGCTGCCATTTTTCCTGCGGCCGCTAAATTTTTTTGCAGAGCAGATCCAACGTCTGTACTCGTTTTGTCTCTTGCACGCAGAGCACGGAGGTCAATACTTTTTGGACCCCCTCTACCTCTCTCCCTCTACACCTTTCGGTTAATTTCAGGTGCGCGACAACGCATCATACAGCAATGGACTCACGAGGGCCCAAGAGACGGAGGGTCAGCCCTTCTCGCGCCGGCGGTGGCGGAGACGGCGCGACGAACGGCATCGACAAGTCGTACCTCAAGAATGCCGCCAACTGGAGTCTGGAGGAGAACTATGCCGAACGGTCGATGAAACGGAGCAAGAAGGCGGCCAAGGCGGAGAAAGTCAGCGACCGGCTGCCAATTCGGACAGCCGACGGCATGATGCGTCCCTCGGCACGCGAGCCCACCGACAACGATGCGGCGAGCGACGACGACGACCCGTTTGCTGACAGTGGCGACGACAAAGAGGCGGATGCCGCCAAGGCCAAGGCCAAAAACGACGGTTCTGGTGCCCGGAAAGCTGCGGCGCGGATACAGGAGCAGAATGCACGGCTGCCGGAGCGGCTGCAAATACAAAACGCCAAGGAGGAGCTGTCCAAGATTGCGCTGAAGCTCAATGAGAATCCGGAGGAGAACGGCAGCGCATTCAAAGCGCTGGCTCAGGTGTCGCAGCATTACACATCGATTACGGTGCAGAAGATGTGCCTGGCAACGCAGCTGTCTGCTTACAAAGACGTGATTCCCGGCTACCGGATACGTGCGTTTGGCGAGGAGCCAGCTACGAGCGAAAAGCTGTCGTCGGATGTGCGCCGCATCCGGTCATACGAGCAGAGCCTGCTAGCCGGCTACCAGGGCTACCTGCGGGAGCTGATGCGCCTGTCCAAGCTGCGGCCGAGCGAGGCAGCCAACAAAAACGGTGGCGGCAGACGCTCCAAGAGCGCCAAGAACGCCAACAGCCTTGCAGATGCGGCACTCGCTTGCGCCTGCTCGCTGCTCGACGCGGTACCGCACTTCAACTTCCGCGATGACCTTCTCAAGATCATCGTTGGCAAGCTGAGCACGCGCCGCGTGGATGCGTCGTTTGTCAAGTGCCGCCTGGCGCTCGAGACGCTGTTCCGCGACGATGATGAGGGCCGGCCGTCGATGGAGGCTGTAGCCATGCTGTCCAAGATGATGAAGGCACGCGACTACTGGATCGACGAGAGCGTGCCTAACACCTTTTTGCACCTGCGCCTGCTCTCCGAGTTCTCCGGAAAGGGCTCGCAGGACAGCGTGGAGCGCGCGTCGGACGAGACGAAGCGGCAGAAGAAGGAGTTCCGGACAAAGCGCACGCGGAAGTTGATGAAGGAGCAAAAGGCACTGGACCGAGACATGGCGCAGGCGGATGCGCTCGTGGCGCACGAGGAGCGCGAGCGCATGCAGTCGGAGACGCTTAAGCTGGTGTTCGCGACCTACTTCCGGATCCTGAAGCTGCGCACACCGCATCTGATGGGCGCCATTCTCGAGGGTTTGGCCAAGTACGCTCACCTGATCAACCAGAACTTCTTCGGTGACCTACTGGAGGCACTCAAGGACCTGATCCGGTACAGCGAGCAGGATGCAACCCGTGAGGCGCATGCTGTTGAGGGCGAGGACGAGGACGAAGCAGCAAATGGCAAAGACGACGAGGACGACTTCGCCGTCTCCCGCAACCCAAGCCGCGAAGCCCTGCTCTGCACCGTGACGGCCTACGCGCTTCTCGCGGGCCAGGACGCCCACAGCGCCGCCAGCGACCTGCACCTCGACCTCTCCTTCTTCACGACCAATCTCTTCCGCAGCTTGTACCCGCTCGCCCTGTCGTCCGATATTGAGAAGCGCGCCAACTCGCTGCAGCAGCGTCTGGCCGATTCGCAAGAGGCAGCCTCGTCAGAGGCAGCCGCTGCCGCTGCCGCTGCGGCCCTGAACCAGAAGAACGGTGTCAAGGTCAACCTGCAGACGACCACCGTCCTCCTTATTCGCTGTCTTACGGCGGTCATGCTGCCGCACTACAACATTCGGTCGGTGCCGCCTCTACGGCTCGCTGCGTTTACCAAGCAGCTCATGTCGGCGTCGCTGCATGTGCCAGAAAAGTCCAGCCAAGCCCTGCTGGCGCTGCTCTACGACGTGGCACACACGCATAGCAAGAAAATTGGCGCGCTGTGGAACACGGAGGAGCGCAAGGGTGACGGGTCCTTCAACCCGTTGAGCGAGACGGTCGAGGGCAGCAACCCGTTCGCGACGACGGTGTGGGAGGGCGAGCTTCTGCGGCGGCACTACTGCCCCAAGGTGCGAGAGGGCATCAAGTCCCTGGAGAAGAATCTGACAATATAAAATGGGGGGGACAAAACAAATGCATCTATTAGGTCACGGCTAGCATTTGATTTTCTTTTAAAATATATATTATCTTTTCCTCGATGTCCACATTCATATACAGCCAAGATCAGTATTACCAACAACTTGCAGAATCTCGTCATGATAATATCACAAGCTTTTGCTTTTATTTTGTCTAGTTTGCGTTATCGCGCATGAAATAAGGTCCATTGTTGGCTTTATTTCGTCCCGCACGTATAAGCAGGTCATAAGAATACACCATACATTCAAAAATATAACAATCACAAATTCGATATCATATCCGTGATATTAAGAGTCATGAGATACCTCGTCCCAGCAACAGCAGAACTCCGGTTTAGCAAAGAGCAGCAAAGTGCGGGCGGAGAAACACGGCGATGAACGCATAAACACCACAGTCGACAGGTCCGCCCCCCTTCCTCCCTCTCTTCCATTCCGTCTGCCACGAGGGCATAACATCGGATCCTATGACTGCATATGACAGCCTTGGGCGAGCGACGGGGGGAAGACGGAAGGGAAGAAAGGAAGAAGAGTACAGAGAAGAGAGATGCTAAGGGCGAGGGCCATCATTCATGCGAGGGATGGCCGGCCGATAAAGGATGTGCAAGAGTCGGTGGCGCGAGAGTGGTGAGGCAGAGGGCGAGTGATCACCACAATGGACAAATTCCAGCAGACATTGACGGTTGCATGAATTGACATTGCTGAATCATTCCTCTTTTACCCCAGCCTTGTCCGGTGTTGTTTTTCGAGAAGTATTGAAGAAGATCTTAAGGCCCATTCAACATTTTGTTTTCTCGCGGCCTTCTAAACGAAGAAATAAGTAAATCATATTTCAAGGACTTTTGTATCACCAGACTGTGGCACTTATTCTTCACATGTTTGATATATATATTTATATTACTGTGCGTTTTACGGTTGATTATTTATCATTCATCTTATGGTTATTGTCTATATCTATACGCTCCGATGAGAGAATCCCGATAAAGAGAAGTAAGAGATGTAAGAATATAACATTACTTTTCTGACAATGCACATCTCCTCTTCTTCTTGATTCCACTCTCGTCTATTGTCTTATCAAGGTCTACGTAATACTGAATGACAAAATCCTTACCAAAAAGAATGCATTTACATCAACGCCGCATATGCCGCCCCCGGGCACACCGATTGCGTCTCCCGCCTTGGAAACTTTCGTTCCTGCTTCTATCCTCCCAGAAGGAACAATGGGACTTGCAAGTTTCAGAATTGGGCGTGGCAGGGCGATCATATCTTCAGTCTGTCCGTCTTATTGCACACAGCTTGGCACAGGGGAGCGCGGACAATTACGCACCTGGATATCATCCAGAATTTGTGCTTTTTACTGTGACTCTCTGCTATGTTCTATTGTTCGTTGTTCTCATTTTCCCACACCGAGACCTCTAGATTTTTGCTGGCACAAGTATCAAGGCCAGCCCAGAGCAAGTAACAAGATGCGAGCATATTTTGCTCCTTTGACCTCTTGGGTAGTCCCAGATGGGGGGAACGAGGTCGGAATGTCAGACCGAACCAAAGGCATCATGTCAAAAGGCTATCCAAGTCGATCCCTTGATTTCATTGTTTGCGTGGGATCCAAGGGAAAGGGGAGTTGGTCTGCCCGTCACGGTCATCAATGCTACCTTCTTTACGACAACTTGCTCAACTACTGATCTTTCTTGCATAGGCTGAAGAAGACGCCCAGACTACTGCAGATTTTCTACTCGAGGCCATCCATAGCCCATGGATCTTCCACCTTATGATGTATGACATTTTTTACTTTGCCCCTGTATGTACTTTTTCTACAAAGCGCTTCTAGGCCCAAATACCGTACGATGTACTTCGTAACCTCTTTCGGTAGCCCTCGAACGGAGCATTGCCCTCTCGGGATGTTTCGTCGGCTTGATCGGAACTGTTTGTCATACTTCCTCACTGAGGCGTGATAAAAGACAGGAGGCGGCAATAATTGGGAACAAAGAAGGCAACTCTCAGGGGTATCGAGATGCCAAGGTATCGAGCGGGCGCGCCGCCATCATTCGGAGGTAGACACACACACACATGGACCTCCTCGTACACCGCTAAGCACTATGCACATGCACAGTCTTTGGCCTTTCGCTTGTCTTACTATTCTAGCCCACCTTGCCTTCAAAGGGCCTCCCCTTTTCCCCTTCCTTGCCCTTCTGTTCGTTCGTTTCACATTCTTCAGGCTGGTTCAGAATGCAGCGTGCCTTCTGTGACTGGGGCAAAGGAAGGAGGGGAGGGGGTCCAGGCCAGGGTCCGGTCTTCCCTTGCTTTGTCGCCTGTTCCTTGTTGGCGCATGGGATCAAGAAGCCAGTCCGGTGAGCAAGGCGGTTTGCATGAACAAGACCTTTTTTTTTTCTTTTTCTTCCTTTTTTACCCCTCTCTCCCCATCGCATCCTGCATGCACTCCCTCGGTGCTGGGACGGCCCCTCCGAGGACGGCATATCTCGTAGTCTAGCTAAAGAATCACACTCGACGGCGTAGTCTGCTCTTCTTTTCAGGCTGGTGAATATCCCGGTGACTCGTGCTGCTGCTTCGTCCTTGCGGTGCTTTCTCGTTTTGCCTTTGTCCTATTATCCGTAGCTCCCCACCAGAATAAGGAGACATTTTCCAAATGGAGGATCGAGAAAGCGCTTCCATAGTTTGTCAATCAGTGGGTAGAGGAGACAGACATCCCATGGTTGGCAGTATCATGGATGCCGTTCAAAGAGGGAATAAGCACGTTGGTTTTTTGTTCTATTTTATTTTAATGGTATTTTAGTTTATTGTTTTTATTCGAATCAGATTTTTTTTAAAAATAAAAAACAAGTTCAAAGCAAGTTTCTTTATTCGAGTCCGTTATTTGTGCATCCTCCTTTTCTCGTCAACCGGAAGGGCTGCCGAAGCCATGCAAACAAAACATACCGATCGAGGGGGAAGTGCACAGAAGGCCAACAAACAGACAACGGAGAGGGAGATCATATCCTGTAGCACCTACCAGCCCTCGTCCAAAAAGAGCTTACAGATACGACGATACGCCATTCAGAGTTGTATGTGATCAAGTGACAAGACGCTGGGTTCCTTTTCCTCTGCCTCCGTCACGGCTATCATAGCGTGCGTTGCCTGACCCCCGGTTCCCCGTTCGTGCTTTTTTCCCCCTGCATATCGCTACGACGCACCTGTCCGCACCTCCCATCTACCACCTCCGCTGCAGTCGAAAAGGGAATGGACCAAAACTTGATGTCGTAATTGGCATCCTTCTCTTGTCTAAACGATATGCAGGTACAAACAAGCACAGGCAACCAAAAGGGCACAAATTGTGGTCAATTGGGAGGAATGAGGAGACACGATGGGCCCGGCCCATATGGGTCATGCGGCCGCTCTGATTCTTGCTGAAAAATTATATATAAATATATCCTGAAACACATCACCTCCGTACAAGTACAAGTAGATAAGATTCTTGGGCAGGGGACGAAGGGGGTTGGTAGTGTGGGCAACATAGCAGCTACGACGCTGGAGTTTACGGGGAAATGGCAACAGACATCTCGACTTTTGAAACAAGAAATAGCATACTACGAATGCGAGGTACAATGCAGTAAAAAAACCGAGAAAAGAGGTAGAAAAAAGGCAGGAAAAAAGAATGGCTGGTATGGTTTAGGCAAAGACACCGGAAGAGGCTCTTTTCTGCGTCTGTCTCTCAGATAAATTGGCTTGGCCGTGGTCCGTGAGCGGCGGCTCTGGAAACCGACCCGGGGAAGAATAGATGGAAAAATGGGGGATATAGTGAAAATCAGCGAAAAAAAAACAATAACAGAGAAAATAATTTATCAAAGAGCAAGCAGCAACATGATCGAGGCAGCATGCTCGGGATGCCAGAGATGAACATCATGACATAAACGCCCACCAGAGAGAGCTGATGGTTAGCCGGCGCGTGGACCTCCGGCGGTGAACAAAAGACAATACGATGCCAAGATCAAGGAGAGCTCTTACCTGCCCTGGAGAGTTGGACAATGCTCTGGACGGTGTTTGTCCTCCAATGATGGGCCTCGAACTGCTGCTGTGTAAATATAGCTCGATGCTGGCATAACATGGCCTTTTATGCGACCTGTCTGGCCTGCCGCCGGGCTTCATCGGGCCTCATGAACCACCCGCTTCCTTGCAAAAGACAGCCTTTCAAGGTTTCTCACAGCGTATATTTGGGCATGAATATGTTGGCAACTTCAACTTAAATGCTGCTGTTTCTATCAGTGGTCGATTGTCGTTCGTCTTTGAAACATTTCATTGGTGATAGAAAGCAAAACCCTGCCAGCTTTGATTTCAGTAGGCGCCGGCAACGGTGACAAGGCTGGAAGAAAACGAATGATCAAAGGCAAAGGGGAGGTTATTCATCCACAGGGACACAACAGCATCTCGATTAACCAAAATCCAAGTTACCTTACCCGAACCGTGTGCCTTGAGCTCTGCGTGGTCTGCTCTGTGCACCCGCGGGGACCAAGTCCAAAACACACGCCGGCCCAATATACACAAAACAATCGCATCGCCGGGTCTAGGGCCGTGCTGCCTTTCTTTCAGCTCGCGGGCTCCTGCGGCTGTATCTTGTCTAGGGAATATGCTTGTACGTCGTACGCAAGTACGGAATACATTGCACGTACAAGTACGCTGTACGGAGTACACTATTACACAAGTCTATCGTAACTCGTCTTTTCGGACGATGGCCGAGTCCGGGGTCTGTGTTCTGGAAAAAGATGTGACAAACATAAGAAAAGGAACAAAAAAAAAGGGATTTCTGCGAGGCATGACCCCTAACAGGAGAACCGTGCTCACTCTCACACGGCCGGCATGGAAAACAAAAGCGACCAGGGGAAGAGAGAGCAAAGGTCCCACTCCTCGCTCGTCTGTTGTTGCTGTCAGGCAAAAAGAAAGTCTTTTTGGGCCTTGTCGGCGCTACGTTTCATGTTGTTGACTGGGGGGGGGGGGGCGTCTAAGGGAATGGGTCAGGTCTATGCTCTGTATTTTCCAGTTCCGCTACGGCGTATGGCGACGGATCGGTCGGTCTGTTCGTCGGCGGCGAACCGTTTTGGGTCTAGAGAGGATGCCGAGAGGACGACGGGTCATCAAGAGTGATGGGAGACGAAGGATGATGGGATGGTGAAGGGAACAATGATCTGTCAATGTACTCCGTACGTACCCTCGTAAAGATGATGGCGCTTCGTTCAACAATCTGGATGCCGTTTCTGTGCCGAGCAGGGGCGAATGGCAGCTCGGTCTCGGCTCTTCGTTGACATGAACGAAACCTGTGGAAAGGGCTCGAAAAAATTAAATAAAAAACGCAAAACCTAGAGCCCCATAACTTTCTTTAGAAGTACAAGTATTACGAGTAAAAATATGCCTGGCAGCCGATCTCGATTGTGAGCCCACATCGCCCGGGTCCAGAGCCTCTTCGAATTTTGTTCGACAGTGGAGTGCACAGTGTTTGAAAGGGAGAGCTTACGAAATGAGGCGTCGTCCCTGGAAGGTTCAGTTAGAGGCGTTAGAGTCGTGGAGAAACGTGGATCTCTTGCCCTTTTTTTTTCATGTTTTTGTCTTACCTTTTGCTCTTTCCCAGTCTCGCTCTCCAACTCATATTATTATGGAGTACCTGGCACTAGTCCACCTGGCAGACCAACCGCAAACCACGCTAAATTCAGGCACACCAATCAGCGCAGGCACCTGTCTGACGGGAGACCCGCGGCGATCGGAGGGATGGGGGAGCCTGAACGATTGCAGCAACGCAAGGGGCACGCCATCTCATTACCATCGCGGAGGGAAGGTGCACATTAATTACTTGCTAACTATTTGGGAAAGTGCGCAGATAAACAAAATATTGGCATCAGATAGATCTAAAGAGCACGAGCGCACAGCAAAGGGAAAAGATCTTACAGCGCAAGAAAGCCTTACGGCAATGTTCGTATTCGTATGGTCGCACTTTGCGTCCGCCGTTTCCGATGTTTCACTGATCGCATGAAACGAGGACGGACGACCATCTGCCCCCCTTTGCTGCGTTGTTTCAGACTCCCTGCTCGACTCTGTGATCATAATCTTTTGATTACGACGTACTTGATTACACGATATCGAAGAGCCCGCACGAACGTAGCTGTTGGCGAGCAGGTGAGCAAATGCTACCGTGATAGCCCAGGAGCGGAGGGAGGAGTACGTCGTAGGGAACGGGCATGTTCGTTTCGTTTCGTTTGTCACTTCTATTTCCTTCCTATTTTGCTTCTCGTGCGGCCGCGACACATAGCGATCTGTGGCTCTTGCCCTCCCTCGCTGGAAAGGCAAACTGCCTATTCTGGACGCACTCCGCGTTGCTGGTCGGACAAAGCACTGGCGAGGGGGTCTCATCTCATGATGCATCCTTTTCCTCCTTTTTTTCTGTCTTACCGCTGGCGGTTCTCACATATTGCATCGAGCACAGCTAGAGTCTATTTTTATTTCTGGGAGATTTGGCATGTTCCTTCGCCTTCCATTTCATGTACCTTTCTTTTTTTTCTGTCTCTCTACCACGTATCTCGGAAGCCTGGCCCTGTCACCCCGACACCATCGCCGTCACCCACCGTGTTCATGCGGCACGTAGGCGCCGGGGCGGAACGCATCGTCTTACTGCATGCTTTGTGCTCTTGCCTCTCTGCATCTCTCTCTCTTCTGTGGTTATGCAAGACAAGACAGGCGTCACGGGCACGCGAGTCCGAGCCGAGAATGACAGTGAAGAATGAACACCAAAGGCCAAGTCTGCAGCCACATCAGCCCGCAAAGTGGAAACGGAGAAAGGGACGAATGAAAAGGGCAGAAGGTGTATTCCGACACCTGCATCGAGCATCGACAACAGCAAATCGCAGGCCGGCAGACGGTACAGCGGCGCGTGGGTTTCTATTTCTAGTCTTTTTGCGCCACAGAAAACCGGGGGAAGCAATTAAAAAAAACACAGAGTTTTCCTCTTCTATCGCGAGTTGTTAGATGGCCTGCAGAAGAAAATCATTGCATCGTCCAGCACATCTCTCCAGCCACAAGACAATTGGCCTGTGATTGCGAGGCCAGGCCGTGGCCGCGGTCGCAGCACAATTCCCACGCCCCTAATTTAACTGTGGAATAATAGGGGGCGAAAAGGCGGGCAGCAAAAACAAGCACAGCGGCAGCGGCAACGTGCAGCGGCAGCCACAAATAGCACACAGTACTCGCCGCCAACCAGCATCGACCACCACCAAATCGCTTCCTTCGCCTTCCCCCCGGCCTGGTGCAAGTCATACCACACCCAAAAGTCTGAGGGGGCCAATCAGCAGCTTGAAGAGCTCCCCCTCCCCCTTTTCCTGCCCTTGTTTTACATTATGCTTTTTTTTTTTTAGTCCATTGCCGTGTGCTGCGTATCGCCGGGAAAGGTGGACGGAGGGGCCCAAATAAACACGAGACAAGCGACGAGAGTGGAGGAAATCGAGAAATATCGAGGAGACCCAAATAATAATAATTACCAAAAATAAAAACAAGAAAGCGACCTAGCTCTTCAGGCTGGTGATTGGCCCCGTGGGCGGGAAAGAAGCAACCTCGGCGCATCAACCGTAGAGTTAAGAGAGAAAGAAAAAGGGAAGGAGAGATGCAAAATACAAAGCAAATGTGCAGGCGCTCCATGGCGATTCGTAGTTATTGCAGGCAGGGTCTCGGTCTGGGCCCGACTAAAGCCTGTGCGAGATCAACAGAAACGACGACATGGTCAGGCCAGAAAGAGAAAGAGTGCGGATATCCTTCGCCTACCTCTGCACCAGACCACGAAGAGACCACGAAGATGGGATGGTTTCAAGAACGTGAAGAAGCTTCCCATGAAACAAAAGAAGAAGAAGACACGGCCTATTTCTCGGGGACGGGGCAGGTTTCGACAGACCACAGCCTTGGATCTTTTTGTCAAAGCCCTGAACTCAGCGTAGTATATTCGATCATCAAGACGGGTGATGACTACCGGCGGCTGCGATATTCAAAGAAAACACGATGCCCGACTGGTAGCAATTATTGCAAGTATGTAGGATAGAACACATTTTGTCCGTCAGAGACGAGGCGTTACGCCTTTTGCAGACCGTGTTTTGTAGGTCCCGAAGCCGGTGTGCAGCGAGATATTCCACACGCAGATCTACAGAGAGACACTTTTAGTGGGCGGATGCTATTTTCAGCAATCGCCCCGCTGCCGTTGATGTGCTTCACTGCCATGGGGTATTTACTTGAACTGGTATGGAGCGTCTTGAAGGATGAAGTTTTGCAGGATTTGACTCGACGTTCAATTGTCTTCACAAAATGCCGGTCCAAAAAAAAAAGAAATGCCAGAAGAAAGTGCATCGCATCGATAGACGTGGGGAGGAGAAACAAAACAGAAAACCAAAAAAAGTGACGAGCTTAGAAAGAAACGAAACGAGATGAGCAAAGGGGCCTTGCAGAGTGACGACGTGCAGAGAGAGGGGCGCTCGGGGGGATGTGGGAGCAGCTGTGATGGGCAATACCACGACAAACGTCGCATTGCATCAGACCCAGTGGACAATTCACGACAGAGAGGGAAAGAGGAGAGAGAAGAACAACGAAAAAGGCAAGATGCCTCCGGGACGATCATGCGAAGCGAAGCGAACGAGGCCCAGAGAGAGCGAGGGCCAAGGTGGGAGAGACCGAGAGAAGGACGACGTGGGAGACAAGGAAAGAGCAGACAAGGGGCCCTTTCCCTCGCCCAGCCACCGATCATTTCCGTCCCAAGAAAAAGAGAAAAACGGTGGTTGCTGTCGACGGAGCGACCTCCCTTCTTCGCACGAGCCGTTTTTTTGTTGCTTTCTTTGCAGCCTCCCTCACTCGCTCGCTCCCTCGCTCCCTCCCCCACCTTGTTTCAGGTATCAGAATGCGGATAGGTGGCGAAGATCAAACAGACCACTTGTCCCGTTTCGGCTTGGAAGAAGAGAAAGAAAGACGAGGGACAGACGCGGGACGCAACTGAGAGGATCAGAGGAAGAAAGGAAAGATAAAAACAGACAACGGAACAATGCAGAGGCAGACGTCGGGATGCAAAGAAAGGCTGAGCCACTCAGCCCCAACGGACGACTTTCGTCTTTTCTCTGCTGTTGTTCCTGTTGTCTTCCTTTCGCTCGTTGTCTTTGTTTCCGTGTTCCTCGGCCAGACTTCTTCAAGCTTGATTTTGCCAAGCCCTTTTGCCTTTCCCTTTTCCCTTTCTCGCACTGAGCAGTGCCTATGCTTTCCCGTTCTGTGTCTTTGGCCGCCTTTGGCCGCCTTTGGCCGACCTGGCAACGGCGAGCGAGCTGGACGTGCTTTGTGCTTTCGTTCCGTTCCTGCTTTTCCCTGTTGGGAATCTTTTCTTCGACAAGAACGAAACAGAGGACAATGCTTTTCTTGGCGCATGCACTGGGCCACGATGACTCTTGCGGTCCTGCATGTCATGTCGCCCCCCACTCACATGACGAAAATAGTCCGTCATGCAGGCCGTGAACAGAAGGAAAGAGGGAAAAGAAAACAGCGCATCTAGCTCTCACGTTCGTTCCGGGCAGAAGCTCTGGCTCGTGCTCTCATTCGTGGCTGGTGTTCTGGACCCTGCTGGAAAAGAGAGAAAATAGAGAAAAGAGAGAAGAGGAGCTATATCGCCACCTGCTATATGCCAGCCCGAACCGACGTGTGTGCTGTGCTGTTCGACCGCCACCGTCGACGATTTGTTGAAGCAGGAGGAGGAAAGAAAAGGAAAGGAAGTTGTGTGGCGCCCGCCTGGTCTGGTTTTGCCTATGTTATTGGCTGGTCTGACCAAAGAGCCCGTAAATGCGCCCCAAGTCAATGACACCCAATCCTTTCACCATTTTTCGTCTCTTCCCTCTATCCCTTGCATGAAAGAAGACTGGCTGGTACGAGGTTGCATTTTGCATTGCTTTTGGACGAGAGCAACTCCTCTCTTTCCCGTCTCCTCTCGGGTTGGGTCGCACACGGGAAACACGGCCCAAAGGTAGGACGGCGTCGTAAGCACGTTGCCAGAGGCACTGAAGAAGAGGCACCAGTCAAAGCCAGCCAAAGTAACTGAAAGCAACTGCATGCTCTTGCTGCCCTTTCCCTGCGAACACTGCTTCTTCTGTGTAGCGTTGGTGCCTGAATGCAAAGAAAACGGCCAGTCCAGTGGCTTTGCTCCAGCTTGCATGTCCACACCTTTTCTTGTTCCTCTGAATATAACGGGCGGTAGCACTCAAAATATGAATATACCAGAAGATAAAGATACGGCGTGCCCCTCACCTATGTCCTAGCCTATATCACCTGTTCGATATCTTACACTGGACTCCAGCATACGACTTATTCAAAAGCTGTTAAGCCGAGTAGGAAGAGGGGAGGGGAATTGTCAAAGAGGAGCCGGGGCGGAGAGGATGGGTGGGAGAGAAGAGCCGAAGCAGACAGCGTGCAAAAAAGTTGTGTTACGCCATCATTCGTCACAAATGAAGAAATACTGAGTAGAAAAGGGACATTGACAAAAACGAAAAAGAAAGAAAACAACAACGCAGAAGCCGGGCTGATTCGCCTTGCTTTCGACATCACGCAGAAACGCATGGAGGCATGGCTGGCGCTTTTCCTACCACCCTGAGCACCCCTCCAGCGCTAGTCCCAACCGTCTCCACTTTTGTCTTTTGTGCTCAGTTCTGAAGCATTGCGCCAGGCGCGTTTCAAGTTGACAAGGTGGCCGCTTTTTCTTCTTCCCATTTTCCGTCTTTCTTTTCTTCTGTCTCTTTGACTGGAACGTGCAAACCCACAGTCCATATCAAGAACGCACTGTGGAGAGAGAGTCGCGTATTTTCCTACGACGGCAATGCCGTCGTGAGATAGGGCTCTTCAGGTTGGTTTCCGCTGAACATTAGGGGTATTTGTACTTGATACTTACACACCCGTTTAATCTACTACTATCGCTTTGTACCCGAGACATGAACACGCGTTGCCTGCTCCTGCTCACCAGCCAACCCTCAGTAAAATAAACGTAGAAAGAAAACAAAAAAAAGGACGAGCATCAACAAACCTAGAAACATCGTGATGGTGACAAAAAAAGAAACAAAGAAAAGAGAAACATTGTCGCACATTGCCAAATGTTTCTCTTGTCCTCGTCCTTTGCTTCTTTCCTTTCTTTACTAGGTGGAAATTTCTTCCTCGAAATAAGACCCGCAGATGTGGAGAGGGTAATTTCTCTCCGAAAAGCGCGCCGCCAGACGCTTGAAGTACCTAATACTCGACGAAATCAAAGACATGCAATGTCAATCCTAGCAAACGACGGCCCCCGACCGGAGTACTCCATACTCGTCTCTCGAGTGGCAGCACCTGGTAACTTACGACGGACGGACTGTCCAGGCCAGGTGCCAGAACGGCATCGTTGTCGTTCTCCCCCCTTTTCGCATGCTGTTGCTCGGATGCCCTCAATCTCGCTGGCGCTGCACCGGTCAGGAGAGCGGAGATTATCAGCGGGGACGCCCTATTTTCTTCTTCTTTTCTTCTTCTTCTTTTCTTCTTCTTCTTTTCTTTCATCTTTAGTTTTCTTTATTTTTGTCGAGGTTCTGTCTGAGCTCTCTTTCCTTCTTTGCTTTCTTTTGGGTGTGCAGTTCCACGGGGAATGCAACGTTATTCGTCTTGCAGCCAAAGGGAAGAGACAAGAAAGAGTGGACTTGGTGGGCTTGGTTTCTTTTTGCTTCCACTGTGGACAAAAGTCCCCAAATGTCTTACAGGTTTTAACATCTCTGCACAGAAAACACAGCATGGACAGGAAAACATGACTGGAAGGCTGCACGTTCACTGTTGAAAACTCGTACAAATACGACATACAGACCACGCCGTATTCGTGTCGGTCGTTGTTTGTTTTTCTTCTTTGGAACAGACTATCTCGGTTCGCTTGTATAGCTGGACAGCCTTTGCTTCTTTTTTTTTCTTTTTTTTTTTTCGTTTCTTGTCGAAATGAAGCTGGGTGATCTTCTAACAAAGAACGACGTAGTGAATTACCACCAACGGCCTTCTTCCTTACCTTCTCCATCGTAGACGCGACGAGAGCTTTACTCTTATGCACCTCGTTCTGGGCAAGCCACAAACAATAATAAATAGTAATAGGCAAAAGTTCCGCGAGCAGGTGGCTTTCCTACGGGGCAATAGCGTCGTTGCTCTTTCTCATAATGCAATGGAATACGGGGCACTGGTGCTGATTGTCTGGACGTTCCTCTTTCTCCATCCAGACTGTCGTTGCCTTGCCTGTTATGTTGCAATGAACTGTCGTATTCTATCAGCACTGCTTTGAGGCAAGGGCTGACGGCCCACAGTGTCATTTCCATATTTCGTTTCCGGACAGAAGCAAACAGAGCATTCTCGTCTTGCTCCTTTCGAAGGATGCCGAGACCTGTGACCTTTCTTCTCTGTCTTTGCAGTTCAGTCTAGGGAGGCAAGGACCTGCCCGGTGAGCGCTACGGGGAATTTACAAGCAAGATAGGCTCCCTGGCATTATCTGTGCCATGTTAAGACATCTTAGTATCCTTTGCACATTTCTGCCCTGCATGCCTGGTTGCTCTAATTGCGCTGCCTGTTGCATGCTGGGTTGATGTCTGCCCCTTTTCGCCTACCGCGCTGCACCAAGGCCCTCGTCGTGGGAGACTATCGCGGACAAGCCCGTGAGCAACAAGAAGGGCAACAAAGCAAATTAGTCGTGCGGAACACTCACGCAGTAGCGCACTAACCCTCAGTTCTGTCTGTTGGTCGTTTTCTTCCCGCTGGCTTTGGTGCTTTGGTACTCTCTTTTGTGCTTGTGCTTGCCCATTGCTCTTTGCCCCCTTTTTGCCCGACTTTTTCTTCTTTTGTTTTCTTTCTTTTCCTTTTTCTAGGGGGCGCCTTGCCACGTTCGAACAGCTTTTCTTCGTTTTCTTTGCTTTCTTTGCTTCCTCTCCCTTTCTTCCTCGCCTGCCCACGCCGTCCACCAGCTCTAATTTGCGATTTGCGGTGCTTTCTTTTTCTTCTTTTCCCTCTAGGTTTAGGCTGTTCGCTACGCCAGAATAGGGAAGAAACGGACAGGAACAACGAAGGATAAAAGTACGGATAGACTACTCCGTAGGGACTACCGCGTGCCGTAATGGCTCTCCCGACTCCGCTTCAGAGATTGAACGACAAGAAGAGGGTCCATTTCACGGCTTCACTATTTCACTATTTTCATTAGTGCCGTCCCTCGACCGGCGCTGGGGAGGCGTTCTGCATTGCGCTGGTTCTGCATCAGGCACGCGGCGACGCCAAAAAATAATAAAAATTGACAACAGATGGAAAGAGCAAAGCGTAAAAGCACTGACGCACCTTCCTCTTTTCTCTCTTGTGAGGACAATGCACACCATCTGCACCGACAATAGTACCGCGTATTTGGTGAGAGGGGCGAAATCGCATGTGCGATGCCCTCTCATGCGCGCCACTGTCAGTGCACGCATTCGAGATGCATGCCTCAGTTTTCGAACCTGCATATCATACCACGTAAGATGCTGGATGCGATATCTCCCTTGTACAAAATATGCTCCGTACTTTTGGCGGGCCATGCGCAATGGCCGCTTCAGAAACGGCGGTCCAACCGACAAAGTCAACAGACCTACATTCTTTGTCGGCCGCCCTTTGATCCGTTTTCCCTTTGCCGTTGTCTCTTAACGAGACCGTTATGGTGTGCCCGTGCTTTACTTACAAGTGCAGGCTGTCTGTTTCTTGACAGGTGTGTTTCTGCCGTTTTGTGCATTCCTCGTTCGCCCCCTTTCGTCTATTCGGTGGTCTACTTGTACAGCGTCTACACCGTGCTACTTCTTATTGCCCTTCTTCTTCACCGACCCTTCTCAACTTGTATTACTTGTACAGCTTCTCGTAGACCTCCCAACAATTAAATCAACCTCTGCAAGCTCGGTATTGCGACGAAAACGGACCACTGCTGTTGGATCTGTCGTGTACTCCGTATTTGTGAGCTCCTGCTTGTTGATTTCCTTCGCGGCCTGCTCCTGCCCTTTCTGCTCGTATCTTAACTTACCTTCCTGCTTCTCACTTCCGTTCTCGTACCTTTGCCGCTCCCGCACAGGCGCCAGACTTCTCTCGCTCAACCCTTGTCCGTCCACCCCACCCACACGCCCACCCACCCACACTCCTCTTTTTTTCTATCCACACCCACCAGGAACTAGCACAGGTCATCGGCCATCTGGACGTCTGCACGTCTGCACGTCTGCTCGCTCTCTCTCCCTCTCTGGCTGGCCATCGCATACCCTGGTCGCTTCGCCCTGGAGTGCTTCCATTTTAACCAGTCGTGCTTGCGCCCCCTGGTCACTTCTCGCGCCCATCCACTCGTCCACCCCCCGATCATTCTTGCCTTTCGCTCTGGCCGCGCTTTCCTCTGTGTCTCTCCTGTTCCTTCCCACTTCCCTGTCTTTCCTCTTTTTCCTTGTCCCCTCCTCTTGTGGTCGCGCTTTCCCTCTCGTTCCTCTCTCTCACTTTACCTCCCACTCGCTCCTCCTCTCCCACTGTCTAACCGTAATACCTGCCGTGGTCAACCCTGTCGTCCTTTGGCCTTTCCCGCCCCCGGCCTCTGGAAATCATAAACCCACCCAGCTGCTCCTTCCTCCATCGACGAAAAAGGGCCCTCTTCTTCCCCGAAAGTCTTTTTCTTCTTCAACATCCTCCCTTCCTCCTCCTATCCTCTTCCTCTCTTCTCCTTTTCTCCCTTTCCTCGTCATCGCGTGTAAGGAGGTCCCTCTCTCTTACTTCAAACCCTCTCCTCCCTTTCTCTCTTTTTCACCTACTCATCATTTTACTTTCTTGTGTCTTGTTCTTTTTGTTGTTGTTCTTTCGAGGGTCTGTGACAGAACCCCCCTTTTCGATTCTTCAATCCCAAACCTACGCTTTGCGAAACAAAAGCCGGATTCTTTCTCTCCAACAAGCTTCCATGCAGTGTTTTCCTATATTTCTTGATCTCTCTCCACTTCCAGAAGCACATCATCCAGCCTTCTCGACGACAGGCCCTGGATTGAACGAGCCGCAAGACGACGCTCATCCCCAATACATTTTCTGACGCGCATCGTCGCACGTCTTGACCATCATCGAGCAAGCCTCCACAACCTCTGCCTTCTGCCTGTTTGATCAGCATCCGTTTTCGGGAATTCCTGTTAAAACTCTTTTATTGATTTTGTTCTCTTCTTTGCCCTCGACTCCCAACCGTCCTTGCGCTCGGTGATCCGTCTTGTTCGAAAACCCGTTGTTTCTCGCACATCGGCACATCCTTTTCGCATTACCTTTCACGGCTCTCGGCCAGCATCGCAAACGACAGGCAACCTAATCATCATAGCTTGCTATTCCAATCGCTTTCCTCTCTCTGTCCTTACCCCTAGTTAGTGCGCCTTGACGGTCCACTCCTCGGAATAATTCTCTCTTTTCAGTCGCGTCGTTCGCTTGAAGCACCAGACCGCCACGCATTTCACAGACTCCCTCACTCTTTCGGGCTGGACTCGATTTTCATACCTCCATTAACAACATTGCATCAAGAGGCAGCCACTCCGTTGACTATCTCTTTTGGTATATAACACAACCGCGTTATATATTCCGACCGCCGCATCTAAAAAAATCACAAGACAGGGGCAGAGCCTCCATACACACAACACGACCTTTCTGGCTTTTTGTTTTTCATTTGTCCCTTTTCTCTCTCTCTCGACCGCTAGACACTCGCTGATCGATTTGTCTGGCCTCGACATTATTCCTCTCTCACCACCATCCACCACCTTAATCCCAACAGCTGGTTTGTCCACAACGATTTCAGGACACTTTTCCTTAACAAAGTGCCTAGACCCGTGTCAACTTGGGAGCAAGAACGACCTCGAACCCCGAAACCAAACACCCCCTCCGAACCACCTCCTCTTTAGGTGCTCATGATGTATGCCCAGCATGCAGGCATGGCGCCTCAAAAGCCAGAGACCTTTATGCTCAGCACAGAAGCCCAGCAGGCTTTGCCACATGATGCCCAAGTCGCTTTGCAGCAGGTCGACAACTTGAAATACTTTCTCATTTCCGCCCCGGTCGACTGGCCACCAGAGCACTACATTCGCCGTTTCCTTCTGCCGACGGGCGAGTATGTGTCCTGCGTGCTCTGGAACGGCCTTTTCCACATCTCCGGCACCGACATTGTCCGGTGTCTCTCTTTCAGATTCCAGGCTTTCGGCCGTCCCGTCAAGAACTCGAAGAAATTCGAGGAGGGCATTTTCTCCGACCTGCGGAATCTGAAGTCTGGCACCGATGCCTCGCTCGAGGAGCCCAAGAGCCCTTTCCTGGACTTTTTGTACAAGAACAACTGCATCCGGACACAGAAGAAGCAGAAGGTGTTCTACTGGTACAGCGTTCCGCACGACCGCCTGTTCCTCGATGCGCTCGAGCGCGACCTGAAGCGCGAGAAGATGGGCCAGGAGGCCACCACCGTTGCTGTCAGCGAGCCCGCGCTGTCTTTCCAGTACGACTCGTCGCAGTCGCTGTACGACCAGCTCACCAAGGCCCAGCAGGCGAACTCGTCTTCGTTCAGCGCACAGCAAGTGCCCTTCCCCCAGTCACAGACGGCGTCTCCCGTCATGCGTGCGATGGACTCGATGCCTCCTCCGCAAATGCCGCAGATGCCCCAAATGATCCCCCAGACCATGGCCCCTTTAGCGGATGGCATGGACGCGATGGTCCCCTACACGACGGCAGCAGCAATGCAGATGGCCCCCCCGCTGGCGCAGCAGGTGGTCAAGAGGGAACCTGACTTTGCTCGCGTCCAATACAACCAAAACGGCGTCCCGGTGGCTGCCGGCCACCAACGCCATGCGTCCATGCCTGCCTACGCTCTTGAATACTCTCCGGCACCCTCATTTGTCTCGTCCCAGTACGATGACTACGGCAACCGTGGCATCTCTTTTGAGCCCCTTACACCGCCACAACTCGCAACTGGTATCACCTCCGAGCCGGCCTACATTGCCAACGAGGAGACGGGTCTGTACACTGCCATTCCCGACCACCTCAATGCTGGCATGAACGGCCTCAACGGCATGGTCCAGCTGCCCCCTTCCAACCTCGCGGGCCCCCAGTTCTCGCGTGGTTACAGCAACAACAATGTCTACTCGCCAGTCATTGAGGGTTCTCCCACGTACAAGCAGCGGAGACGCCGCTCGTCCATCCCTCCTGGGATGTCTGCAATTGTTGCTGCTACTGCCGCCACGGCTGCTGCTGTGCACCGTCCGTCTGACCTTCGGCGCTCCGTTTCGGTGTCCGTCGGTCCTGTCGCTGAGGGTGACGAGTCGCTGGACAACTCGCCACCGGGCCTCACATACAGCAACTCGGCCATCTCTCTGACAAGCCAGCAGCACAAGGAGTTGCTCGACCTCTCCCGCCACGGCACCCCGTTGTCGACGGTTGAGGGCAGCCCCGGCCTGAACCCGATGGCTCTGCAGCAGCAGCAGGATTACTCCAACATGACTGGTGAGGAGCTCCCGGTAGCAAACGGTGGCGTTTCTATTGGAGAGGAGCAGCGCCGGCCCATGGCCAACGGCGGTGCCAACGTGATCCGCCGGGCCCGCTCGGCTACGGTCATGGAGCTTGGTCCCTACCCGCAGAAGTCCCACTCCTGCCCCATCCCCACTTGTGGTCGTCTCTTCAAGCGGCTCGAGCACCTGAAGCGGTAAGAAGTTTTGTTTTTCTTTTGTGTGACTGAGAGGCGTGATAAAAACGAACGTGATGAGCGGAGAAAGAAAAAAGAATAAGACGAGAGAACACCAGCACGAGTGCCAACCCCTACACCGTTCGTTTTTCTGACCTTAACTTTCCAGACACGTGAGAACACATACCCAAGAAAGACCCTACATTTGCCCTTATTGTAGCAAGGCATTCTCCAGATCGGACAACCTAGCACAGTATGACTCCCCTTTTTCCTTTATGTTTTTCTCTTTTTATGTTTGTCGCGAAGAACTTGCATTGTTGTTTGTGTGTACGCATTGTTTCCGAAAAGCAAGAACGACAAGGCCGAGAACTCTTTACCACCGAATCAACCGTCACGCAACCCAATCACAACCCACACTCCAGTCTATACAGACGCAAGACCGCAAACTCTCAAAACACAGCACAGCCCAGAACACAGGAAAAAGACATCCAACAACACTTCGCTGGGGATTACGAGTGACTACTCTTTGCAGACTTGTCTTGTCAACCCTGCCACAACCCGGAACTGCTACACACAACACGATCAAGTGAACTCTCGTCGACAAATGTCAAGAAGAACAAAGACTGACCAGCTCTCCTTTCTCAGGCACAAGCGGACACATGACCGCAGTGATGGTGGTGATGGTAGCTTCCCTCTCTCTGGTGAGGAAGAGGAGGAGTACTCTGGCGAAGACCAGCTCGGCTCTGTCGAAGAGGCCTCGCCGACGTCTGAGGGCGGCTACGTCACCACCTCTCTCAACTCCGTCGTAAACAGCGGCATGACACCCACGTCATCCGCTCATGCTGTGAACGCTTTCAACAGCCTGCAGACTCTCAGCATGCCCATGACCATTAGCCAACCACACGCCATCAACACCGGTTCGATGATGTGAGCAATGCTTTGACGAAGCAAAAAAGGGCAATACGACTGCCACTGTACCATTACCTGTTTTGCATTTTTCCGTTTCTGTCGACCTGCTTATGTTTTTATGTTTTTTAACTTCGCCCTTTTTTTGCTTCTCTCTCCGGAACTTTAGTCCTTCGTCACGGGACTTGACTTCGTGAGCATTTTGGTTTAGCCTCACACGTTTGCGTCAGCTACTTGGATTCTCTTTCTGGCAGCCATCTTTTCTTTTTCGAATTTCTGCATCGGCCGACTCGTTTTGCTATTTCTTTTGCGACCTCATTATCTTGCGGACGCATGTTTTTATTCTTGTTTCCTCAAAACCATAGACTTGGAAACAAAAGGCTAGGGTGAGAACGAAGACAATGCGGCAACGGGCTTCCTTTGCCTGCTCGTTCTTTTCTGGCGGGCATTTGTGCATAGGGTATGAAAACACGACGAGTACGTAGAAGGATGGCGGAGGAGGGAAGGCTTTGCATCTGTATATATATTGTCAGCTACTTTTTTTTCATTTCAGGATAGGTTGAACGACCAAAAAAACAACGGTTTGAATATAAAAATTGAAATTACAAAATATGTTGCCCAAATTGTAAGCATAACGGTACTCTCTTATGTATGCGAGGTTGACTTGAAAAAAAAAATTGTTGGTATCATTATTGAAGGCTTAGGTTGTATGTGCAGTTCGATGTAGGTCTTGCGTTGGTGGTGTGATTTTTCTATTCACCTCCGCTTCTTCTTCTTCTTGCCCATGCCCTTCTTGGGACCCTCGATCTCCCGGACGTCCCGATCCCGCAATTTCAGCTCGGATCCCCGAAGGCGTCCCACGGCCGGCGCGTCCACGGCGCGCATGCGTTTGGCCGCCGACTTACTCGGCTTCAGAACAGGACGCTCCAGCACAATACCGCTCTCCCGCGCTTCCTGTCGCCGCTTGCTCTCGCGCGACGCCGCTGCCGCCGTAATGCCCTTGCGCATTGCCATGGGCATCTTGGCTTGCGTGAAGATGCTTTCGCTAGCTTGGCTCACTGTCACGGAGCCGCCGCCGACCGCATCGCCCTTGGCCTTGTTGGCTACCGCCTGGATACGCAGATCGGTCGCGCGCTGGCGCAAACGACCGGCGGCAAACGGTTGGCTGCTCTTGTGGTTGGCGAGGTTGGCCGCGCCCGCGGCTCCGGCGGCGCCAAAGGTTGAGGCGGCGCCCGACGAGGTGGAGAAGGAGGAGGGCAGCGCAAAGGCGCCGGCGAGGAGGTGGGATTCGGAGATGAGGCGCTGCAGCTCGAGGTCGTTGGCGAGCAGGTCGGGGGCGTCCTTGTACTGTTTCTCGGCGCCGTCAGAGGCGTCACCGCCCTTCTTGTTCTTCTTGCTGTTTGCGGCTCGGGTTGCGTCTTCGTCGAACGAGGTTGGTGGACGTTTGGACTGAATTGGGATTCTGTTAGCCAACACAGAAACGCACAAGAGAGTGAGGAAAAGCGTGTGCACTCACCAGATACAGCTTGCGCTCATGTTTGGTCATAGTCGCCTCAGGTGCCTCTTTTGTCGGGTCGGTACTGTAGTCGACAACCTCGATAGCCGGAGCTACATTTTGAGCTTTGTTGTCGCTGCCGTCCTCGTCTTCAGACCATCCTGACCAAACAGATGAGTTTTCTGACTCGTCATCGTCGCCATCACCATTGTCGCTGCTGCCTTTTCCTTCATCGCTTTCGTTTTCATTGATAACCACCGTTGCGCTCTTCTTCAACTTCTTGCTGCTTGTCTCTGTCGCCTTTGCTTTCCCCTTCTTGTCCGTCTTCTTTCCGATCACCGGGAGAGGCTTGAACTGGGCCTCGAAATGCCGCCGGAAGATATCCTGGATCGCGTCTTCACCGGCCGCCTCCTTTGTCCTTGAGGACTTTTTCCGTTTGCCTAGAATCGTCGCCATTGTGTCGTGCTTGCGATTCGAGTTCCGGGAGGTGCAAAGTGTGCTCTCTTAACAGTCGAGGAAACAAACGAAGACGTCTATTTTGACGGGCGGTGAAACTTTTTTTTTTGTTCCAGGAACCAGCCTTTCAAGTCTCTGGCACAGCAGAAAGCGCTGCGCTGATTGGCCACTGGCTAGCTCTGTTTTTTTCCCCTGGCGGGCGCTGCAAAAATGATCGGCCTGTTCTGACAGGGAGCTCCGATCCCGCCTATCTCGGCCGCTATTGATATTGTGGCATAATTACAACCCCGCTAAAGAAGAGACGAAAGAACGTCCTGAAGTTTGACGTCCGTTGGCTTCGATCGCAATTACGACAAGCCGCTTCCACACTCACACTCACGACTACAAGGGGGGGGGGGGGGGGGGGGGGGGGGGGGGGGGGGGGGGGGGGGGGGGGGGGGGGGGGGGGCGGGGGGGGGGGCGGGGGGGGGGGGGGGGGGGGGGGGCGGGCT
>WOUA01000075.1:64673-139456 GCA_021397985.1 Sporothrix dimorphospora
TTGGGCTTAGATCGCAATTCACCCAACCCCCCCCCCCCCCCCCCCCCCCCCCCCCCCCCCCCCCCCCCCCCCCCCCCCCCCCCCCCCCCCCCCCCGACTTCTACCCATACCATGACGCGCTTTCGCCCCTGCATTGACCTCCACGCGGGGCAGGTCAAGCAGATTGTCGGCGGCACCCTCGACTCGGCGTCGGCCACTCTCCAGACCAACTTTGTCGCCAGTCAGCCGCCCGCCCACTTTGCGCAGCTCTACCGCGACAACAACCTCACAGGCGCCCATGTCATCCTGCTCGGCAGCGGGCCCGACAACCAGGCGGCGGCACGCGAGGCTGTCGGTGCCTGGCCCGGTAGGCTGCAGGTCGGCGGCGGCATCAAGGATACGAACGCCCAGGCGTGGATCGAAGCCGGCGCCGCCAAGGTCATTGTGACGTCGCACCTCTTTGAGAAGGAGGATGCAGAAGAAAGTGGGAGCGGCGACAAGTACAAGTTCAGCCAGGCACGGCTCGATGCTGTGCTGGCGGCGCTGGGCGGCGACAAGGAACGGCTCGTCATTGACCTGAGTTGTCGTCGCGTCGCTCCGTCCTCAGCAGCATCACCGTTGGGGCCTTTCTGGGCTGTCGCTATCAACAAGTGGCAGACCATGACCGACATGTACCTCTCTGCTGACACCATTGCCCAGCTCGCGCCCTACTGCAGCGAGTTTCTGGTGCACGCGGCCGATGTCGAGGGCCTGCAGCGGGGCATCGATGCGGAGCTGGTCGAACAGTTGGCCGCATGGTGCGGTGCAACGGACACGCCGGTGACCTACGCGGGCGGCGCACGGCATGTGGACGACCTGGCGCTGGTCGAAAAACTCAGCGGCGGTCGCGTAGACCTGACCATTGGCAGCGCGCTGGACTGCTTTGGTGGCTCGGGGGCGAAGCTGGACGACTGCATTGCGTGGAATACGAAGAAGGACCAAGAAGCGGCAGCAAAGTTAGGAGGCCCAGCACCAGGAGGAGCGCCATGAGCGTGAACAAAAAAAAAGTAAAACAAAACTATAGCAAAGCAAACCCAAACAAAGAAAATATACCCGCTGCATCGTTGGCATGCATCGCTTCTCAAGGCCCAAGGACGCCAGCAGTCTTTCACAAAGATCACCACATTTGCGTACTCATGGACTGAACAGTAGAAGTAAAAAAAAAATGCGGTCCATTGTCCTGAAAATAACTAAAACGAATAAAATAATCCAAATGAGTGGCTGCATGAGACAGCCCAAAAAACCCAGGCCCTGAGCTCCAGGCTCCAGTGCACTCATCACTCGACCCCGGCATCGTCCCCAGGTGAGTCCATGCGGCCATCGTCCATCATGAACTTTTGAGAAGCAAGAATGACAAGACGATAAGAAAGAGAGACAAGAATAGAAAATAAAAACAATAAAACTCCAAGCCGTTGAACCATTCAACCGTTCAGTTCATACATGTCTTCTTTCGCATCTCGTAAACCGCAACCTCGTAGAGCATGCCTTGAGATAGCACAGCTCATCCACGCCTAGACGTACATGCTCTTCGTCCGTGAATGGACCCTCCGGCCCTCTGCCCGACCCTCAGCCCGACGGCGAAGCGCCTCTTCCCGCTTCAGCACCAGCTCGCACCACTTGGTCTTGGCCCGCGTTGCAGTCAGGTCGTCTTCGCTGCCAAAGCTGTCCCGTGCAGTCACCTCGGACAGAACCTTCATCCAGCCGTCCTTGTCTGCGGCCGTGTCTGCATAGAAGTCAATCACTTCGCCGTTGTTGAACCGAATCCGGAAGCCCTCCTCCACAAACATGTAGCCCTCCTCTTCCTCGGCAAATGCAGACCGGCGACGTCTACCGTTCTTGCCGGTCGTCTCCTTTTCTGTCAATGCCCGCCGGTCGTCGATAAGCCGCTTGGCGTTGGCGAGGTTGATCGTTGCCCGAGGCTGCCGTGTTGCCTCATGGTAGGCAGTCAGCTTTGTGCCAATGAGCTTGAAGTAACGACGACGCCAGTACTATTTGGAGATGGTTAGTGACAATGTCCAATAGCTCATTGTGAATGAAGTGCACACGGAGTTAACTTACCGGACAATCGCCGCCTTGTTGACTGAGGTGGCCCTCCCAGTTCTGAGATTGGCGCTCCTCTGCAGCCTTCATTTCGCGAATGCAAGAGTTCATACTCTTAGGCATATCATCGCTGGAGATGCCCTTGGGCCGCGGAACAAACAGAAGCTGAAGCTCCAGCTTGCCAATCTTATACGGCGCGCGACGCACAACCGCCATGTTGCCACGCTTGCTCTTGACGCTCGAAGCAAAGCCAGCTTCTTCGGTGGCCCATTCGTTGAAGCAAGCAATGTCAACAATTCCGGGGCGACCGTAGCAGCGCGACTCGTGCTCCTTGAGGCAGACGTATGCGCGGGCAAAGCTGCCATCCTCGGCAACAATGGGAGACAGCAAATCGTAGGCTGTCGGCGCCGTGTTTCTGAGCTTCATCTGGGCCTCTAGCTGCTCGCGAGCAACACGCTCGTCCTCTTCCCTCATGCGCAACTCCATCTCCTTGCGCTTCTTCGGAGAGGCGAAAACGCGGCTGAACGTTGACGTCTTGGGGCGAACAACCTTGGCGGGAGACGACTGAACGACCTTCCTCTGCACTGGCTTCTCCAACTTGACATTGAGCGTAAGCTGGAACTCCAAGTCGTTTGGAACCAGGAGTTCAAACTCTTGGCCAATGGGAGCGTTTCTCGCCAGTTCGAGCCAGGCCGTCGTCACACAGTGAACGCCGTTGTCCAAGGTCAGACTGAACCATGTCCTCTCCGCTATACATTGTTAGCATAAGCCTGTCGTAAAAGAAGAAACAAAAAAGCCAAGCAGAAACATACTTCTAGAGATGGGCAGGTCCAGGTCTTTGACACCCATAACCTTTACGAATAGGCGGCCTCTCTCGGCGCCTTCGTCGATGGTTGTCTCGGTGACAAACTCTTCTTCTGCGAGAGGGTTGAGTGCTGTAGCATTGCTGTCCTGGCCCGGCATTGGCGGAACAGGACCCGATGGAACTGGGCGCTTCCGGATGCTCTTCCTCCGCTCGCCATTCCACGGCTCGACCGTCCATGACTGTGGGCGTTCCTTCTTCACAGGGGAGTTTCCAGCAGACCGGGCGCCACGGAAGTCGTCACCGTCTTTGTCACTGGCGGCGACAAGCTTGGTATTCTGGCGCATGAGGTATCCGCGCTGTTTACAAGAAGTGATGTTAGTTTCAGGGATTGCAATTTTGTTGTTTGTACCGGCAAGTTGTGAACACTTGTCATTTTCAACTCCGTCTTGAAGCGCTTGCCTCGCCGATGTACCGTAAGCTGTAGAAGCAGCCATATCGGAGAAAGTGAAAGGAATGTGGGTTGTAGTGACCTTCTGAGCCTCGATGACGCGCTCGAAATCTTTGTCTAGGCTGAGACCCAGGTCCAAGTCCAGAGTCAGGCTCCGCTTCTTGAAACTGGGGTGGCGCTCGAGGAAATCGTCTCCTGTCCCTTCAAAGTCCTCGGTGCCCATGTCGCGGGACAGGCGGTTGCGGTGCCGCTCTGGAATAGGGGGGATGTCGGGGATTTCGCGACTGACTTGGCGGCGTGCTTCGCGCATTGCCACGAGGTCGGAGGGAGTTGCAGATGGCCGTGTCTTGAGTTTGGAACCGGACGCCTTGATTGTTGCCATCTGCTCTGGAACCGCCGGAGACTCACGCGCCTCGAGTTCCTCTTCATCTTGATCCTCTTCGTCCTCAAAAATATCATCATCTTCTTCCTGAACTGGATGATGAATTACGGAGTCAGGGGTTCCAGGATCATCAAACTCCTCGTCGTCTCCCCACCCTGACCCATCATACTCCGGCTTCGACAGATGCTTCGCCTGGATCTTACGCTCCGGAGTCTGTGGCCGGACAGGCTCGACTTCTAGGTTGCGCGGGTGCATGTGATCAGCATTGGCATTGCCCTCATCCAACTTGGGCATCAGAGGCAGGCGGGTCTCGCCAAGAGAGATGCGGCCCTCTTGAGCGACTGCTGGAAGATCAGATCGATGGATATCATCGATGGTGACAGTGTGAGAAGAGATCTCTTGGACTGGAGTCGCCGCGCGCGGTGTGGACACCCCATCGACATTTGTAGGTTGGGCCACGTCTTCAGCTTGCTCTTCACTATAGTTGCTCTCATAATCCTCCACGTCGTCATCCTCGTCGCCGTCGTTGTCGTACATGTCGGGGATGTCGTAAGCCTCATTGTGCTTTTCACTGGCCGTGCCATCGACAGAAACATCGTCATCCTCATCGTGCTCCGTACTAGGAATGGGAACATCCGGGTCTAATGGAAGACGGCGTTCAGGGCTGGAGCTCGGTGCGGGAGACGAGAAGTTGTAGTCAGACTCGCGCTCATGTACAATGGCGCCATTGACGCGACGAAGTATAGACTCTCTGGAGATGCGAGGCGGTAGACGGTACTCCTCAAGACCAGAGAGGTCTCCAATTGTGTCCTCCTCCTCACCGTGCTCAGAAGCCGCATCACGCTGCGCCAAATCGGGCTCAGGTGTCTGGCTGTTAGCGCGATCCTTGGGGCCTCCCCGCCGCATGCGCCGCTCTCTCTGAAGTTCTGCTGCTGATTTTCCATCGTCAGACAGCATCATAAGCTTGAGGCGCTCCTCAAGGGTCATTTTGCTGTTGCCAATGTTCTGAATCTCCGATTTCGTAGCTGTCGCCGGTGGGGGTGATGGCAGGCCACGGGGGCTACCGCCCAGCATACGCTCAGCGGTGGCGGAGAGTCCAGGGGAAGAAGCCGAATTGGTACGAGCATGGCCCATACCAGGCAGAGGGGGAAGTGGGCGGTGGTCACCGCTGGAACCTTGCGACGATTTGGCGTCTTGGTGTCCGACAGCTGAAGAAGGAACAGCGTCAGGCATAGGGCTGCCATCATACATGTTGTGGCCGCGGCGGTTGTCAGGGCTGTCTTGGCGCCAGTCATCGGGGCCCACGACAGGAGTCTTGTCGGTATCTTCCAGGGACGCATCAAAGCTGTCGTCTGGGTTGCAGTGGTCGCTAGTCGAGTACCGATAGTCATCGTAGTCATCCTCGTCCTCCTGTGACTCATAGCTACCCTCCCGAGAGTTGCTACCGACAGATGAAAGATCAGGTGTAGCCATCTCGTACTCGTTAACCTGCGGTGGGGCCGCATCAAACGTGACGCTCTTTGCATGGCGGTGGAGAGTCCGGCCAAGAGGAAGGTCATATTCGCCCATAGAGGCGTCCAGCGAGAAGTCGCCATGCTCATCGTAGCTGCTCTTGAACCGGCTGGAGAGGGAGGACTTGATGGGAGAAGATGTCTCCTTGCTAGCCATCACAGGGGTGCTGTCGGCGGCTGAGGTGGCCGGCGTATCTGATTTGTCTGATTGGACGCTCGACGAGAGCTGACCCGGGATGTGCGGTGGCGAATCAAGGCTTACAGCAGATGGTGAGGTTTTCGCCGGGTTGTAGAGAGGGATGTTTGTTTTGCTCTCGCTGCGCTGATGGCCCTTCACCTCGTTGCCTTCAAGCACGCCAGCAATGCCCAACGCGCCAAAAGAGTTCGACTGGACCTTTGACAGGGGGCGTTCAACTCTGGGAATCTTGGTTGGGTCGTACTCGTTCTTCTGCTCTTGAGCGAGGATACTGCTGTTCTTGACGCGAGATGCCTTCTGCAGGCGCTCAATGGAAGAACGGCGCGTGGGCGAGGGGGAGCCGCCAATGCCACCACCATAGAGGTTCTCGGTGTTGAAGCCGTTGCGGTTCTGCCAAAACAAGCGCGGGGATGTGGTGCTGTCAAGGGGCGAGGACTGGAAAGGCGACGAGTCGGCATTCAAGCCCAGCTTCTAAAGATGAAAGAAGAATCAGTTTCTGACCTGAATTGTTACGGTGCGAAGCAGTCGCAAAAGAAGAGATTCCCAAAAGGAACAACCAAATATAGCCGCTTACCTTGTTTGTTTGGTTCCAGCTTGGGGAATTATGGCGTTTCTCCGAAGGGGAAATTTCAGAAAGAGGACGAGGGATGGCGCTGGCCTTTTTTGCGGGCGAGGACATTGGCGTGTTGTTCTTGGAAATGCGCAAAGGATGCACCTAAACAAAGATTAGTCCTGTGATCCGTGGTACTTCTGCGCAAGCGCATCTGGGGGCGAAAGGGGGTGAACTTACAGGCTCTGAGGAAGCCATCGTAGCAGAAAGCGACGTAGAGTGCGCCAAAGACAGAGATGCCCTGAAGTGGCCGAGCGAATAAAGGATACGGACACACCGGTGACGCGGCGGTCAGGTCTCTTTGTCGTCCCGAAATAGACGGCTGCGCTGGAATGCTGGAATGGGCGCCAAGTGTAGACGCCCAAGATGGCAGCTTCTCTTGCGAGATTGAGGAAGCAGTAAAAGAGGAGCGAGTCAGAAGATGGAAGCAACGATGAGAGAAGACACTCGAAAGACAACACCGGTCCGCTCGAAACAATCGGCGACGGTTTTTGCTCCTTTCGGTGTCGAGACTTTTCTCGTCTTCTTTGGCGGGTTTGTTGACTTCTCTCCACTCGATGTGTCTGCGCGCCCGCGACTAAGAAGGTGTAAAAGGCGAACGGTGTGCAATAATGCTGTAAGATGAACTGGATGAATGCAAAAGGCGTGGGACAAAGAATGAAGAAGAAAGGGGATCAGAATTCCAAAGGATAGACGAGCTCAGCTATAGCATGAAGAAATATCGACCTTTCCAGCCGAGAAAGAAAAGAATGTGAGTTGTCTGGCGAGAGCCGTCTTTTGGCCAGAACGAGAAGTGGTGGTGTGGAGGGGAAGAGCGAGCCTCTTAAAAAATGTAAACACGGCAAGTGCATTGGAGCGGTCTTGTTTCGCCAAACACAGCCCCTCCCCCTGCAGCGACTTCAGTAGTTGTCAGGGCAACAGCTAAAGCAGGCACTTTAGGTATGGTGCACGGGCCCACTCGCCACATGAAGAAGGAACAAGACAACAAAAATCCCGTGACGCCGTGCCACCATTGGACGTCGTTTGCAGTGTCTTGCAACTTGGTTGCAACCAGTCGGAGAAATCAAACGCAGGATTTATCAAGGCGACGGGCCATAAGGCGCTCAAGGGCTCATGGCGACTATTACATCGCATTCCTCTGGGATGTAGCGAGAATTATATGTGCGACGCAATTAATTTGAACTCGGCAGCGCGGGACAGGAAAGATTCCCTTTTGGTAGTCAATTGTCCCATCAGAGGTTGTGGGGGGGTTATCGCCAGATCCGGAAGAGTTCTGCGCGATGAGGCCAGTGGGCCAATGCGACTACGTCGACAATTTGCCAGACATCAATCAACTCAATGTTCGAAGCAAAATAGAATGGCTCTGCCTCTCGACAGAAACGCCATGAGTTTTTGGTGCAACATGGCCATCAAGCGGCCTGGCACCTGCCAAACGAAAACAAGTATCTCGCGCAGAGCTAGCCTCGCCCCTGCAGCTTCCTGCATATTCAGTCACAGAACACCGCGGCAACCGCGATCTTGACAGGGTTGGAAGTCGCGACCGGCGGGAAATCGCCAGCAGAACTGAATACCCAGACGCTATTACTCCGTACTCACTATGGACACACGGTTGTCCACATCTCCAGTGGCACAATATGCAGCTCACTAAACAACAATATCAAGACGAAAAGGACTGCATCTGCAAGTGCATAACTGTTCGAAGCTATGCGTCGTATGGCGCGCGACGATGAGAACCGAAAGGAAGCGAGGGAAAGTGCAACGGCGCGTGTTTATTTGTGTCCTGAAACGGGGCTAGCGTGACAACAGGAAGAAGGACCCACCCAAGCCAACGCGGGCGAGGCGGTTTTCGATGATTTAGAACCACGTGACCGATATCTAAAAAGCGGTAGGTCGATAAGAGATGCGATAACGATTTTTTTTTTGGCAACCAGAGGGACAGAGGCTGGCAAAATTATGCAAAATCTTTGAGGCAAAGCGGCCGCAGAAAAGAACGACCAGGCCTACATCCATACCCGCCTCCAACACAAAGCCGACTGTTTCACGCAATCGGGGCCAGCATTCTCGCACATCACAACTGCCAGGTTATACTCAAAATGAAGCGGAAGCTCGATCAGAACGATACCCCTGCGGTCGTCGACCAGCAAGATGCCGCCGCAGAGGCACAGCCTGCCGAGAAGCCTGCCGCCTCAACCGCCGCCGCTCCGGAGCCGATCCTGACCTTCACCGAGCTTGGTCTCGACCCACGGCTCATCCAGGCCGTTGCACAACAGAAGTTTGAGAAGCCCACACTTGTTCAGCAAAGGGCTATCCCGCTGGCCCTAAATGGCCAGGATGTCCTTGCCAAGGCGAAGACAGGGTCGGGCAAGACCGCCGCATACCTGTTGCCCATCCTGCAGGCCATTCTGAAGCGGAAACAGGTACGCACTCGCATTTACGCTTCCATGTCTATACTTCATGCAGGCCCGTGTGTATTGACAACATCTTTCTACCTTAGGCCGACCAGTCTGCGTTCACATCCGTTCTCATCCTCGTCCCGACGCGCGAGCTTGCCGACCAGGTCGCCAAGGGCATTGCCCAGTTCTCGTCCTTCTGCGCCAAGGACATTGCCGCCGTTAAGCTGACCGACAAGGTGTCCGACGCTGTCCTGCGCTCCCTGCTTTCCAACACACCCGACATCGTCGTCTCGACGCCGGCCAGAGCATGGCACGCCGCCAGCAACGACTTCCTCTCTCTCTCGAAACTGACGCACCTCGTCCTCGACGAGGCCGACCTTGTTCTTTCCTACGGCTACAATGAGGATCTCGAGCAGATCTCCGGGTCTCTGCCCAAGGGCGTCCAGACGATCCTGATGAGCGCAACACTCTCGACCGAGGTTGACACACTGAAGGGCATGCTCTGCAGAGACCCAGTTGTTCTTAACCTAGAGGAGAAGGAGGCCGAGGGCGAGGGTGTCTCCCAATACGTTGTCAAGTGTGGCGAAGACGAGAAGTTTCTGTTGGCTTACATCATTTTCAAGCTGAAACTCGTCACTGGAAAGTGCCTTGTCTTTGTCTCTGATGTCGACCGTTGCTACCGCCTAAAGCTGTTCTTTGAGCAGTTTGGCATCCGCAGTTGTATTCTGAACTCGGAGCTGCCTGTCAACTCGCGGATTCACTGCATTGAGGAGTTCAACCGGAACGTCTACGACATTATCATCGCATCTGATGAGCACGAGCTTCTAGGTGACGAAGACCAGCCCGCAGACGGCGCGAATGCTGCCGGCGGCGACGGAAACGAGGCAGCGCCCAAGAAGAAGAAGCGCAAGACCACCAAGCGCGACAAGGAGTTTGGCGTGTCACGTGGCATCGACTTCAAGAACGTCCGGGCTGTCATCAACTTTGACCTCCCGACCTCGTCCAAGTCGTACACGCACCGAATCGGCCGCACAGCCCGCGCGGGACAGACCGGCATGGCGCTGTCCTTTGTGGTCCCCACCGAACTGTACCGGAAGCACATGCCGACGACGGTCGAGACGGCAGAAAAGGACGAGAAGGTGCTCGCGCGCATCGTGAAGCAGCAGGCCAAGGTTGGCAAAGAGGTGAAGCCGTACGACTTTGACATGAAGCAGGTCGAGGCCTTCCGGTACCGTATGAACGATGCCCTGCGGTCGGTCACCAAGGTCGCAGTGCGCGAGGCACGGATGCGCGAAATTCGGCAGGAGCTGCTCAAGAGTGAGAAGCTGAAGCGCCATTTCGAGGAGAACCCCGACGAGCTGCACCACCTCGCACGGCACGACACAGAACTGCGCACGATGCGGACGCAGACGCACTTGAAGCACGTGCCCGAGTACCTGCTGCCGCGTGACGGCAAGAACGCGCTGACGGCGGCGCAGGTTGGATTCGTGCCGCTGCGGCGGACGGACGGCAAGGACCGTCGCAAGTCCAAGTACTACAAGAACAGCAAGGGCAGCAAGACCTTCAAGGTCGGCGCCAACAAGGGACGGAATCCGCTGCGAACATTCAAGGCGAAATCCAAGAAATAGATGGGGAGGGGAAATAAAAGAGCAAGTGTCAGTGGGTTTGGACCAACAATTGTAGCATTTTTCTGGCGTTTTTCACTTCTTCTTGGGTTCTTTCTCATAGTCGCTTATTTTTGCATGAAACATTGTTTTCTTGTATTTCTGTATGGCGGTATATCATAGAATTCACATTTGCTTTAATTATTTTTGATTTTATGTGCATTGTGGTGTACCACAGCACCAAATGGTTTGATTCGTTTGTATGAACTTGTGTCTATGTTACGTGTTGCAAGCCGCTTTCAACTGGGAAAGGTCAACTCCGGTCTTTCGACTGTAAAGTTTACAACCGCCTGGAGAAAACACAGTTGCTCCTTACACCCCTGTATTAGGTACCATAATGCCACGATATCCCGTGCTGGTCATGCCATGGCCTCTTGTAGATAAAGAGTCGTTCTTCTTAACCAGCACAGAAGCACAAATACCACCGAGCACCGCAGAATGTGCTCCAAGGCTACATTGCACGCGGTTGCAAGAACTGTCCCGGCCGTGGAAAGGGACCTGTCAGCAATACGGGCAGAAAACTTAGACATCGGTCTCGTTTGTAGTTCTTGTAAGAAAGAAGGGGTATCATCTCAGTTTGGGTCATGTGGATCGAACTGGTCCGCAGGTCTCTCTGCTTTGGCCGACACAAAGCGTACAGCAGCTCCGAGCGGCTGGGCCATACCGATTAACAGCGGCACAACAAAGTGTTCTTCTGTAACCTGTCACCTGCTTACAATTTTTAGTGCAGCCTCTACCGCTTTTTGCGGCCATTCTTACTCTGTGCTGACGGACAGCTGGCCGCCTTGTGACCCGGCCGTCCACACTTGTGGCACTTCATCGCCGAGCTCTGACCGCCTTGGGACGAAAGCGAGGTCAAATGTTTCAGTTTCGTAGTCTCCTTCTTTTTATTGGAATCGGCATCCGATCGTGCGCGCTTCCGTGACTTCTTGTTGCCGCCCTGTGTCGAGTCGTCGTCCTCGTCGCCGGATTCGTCGTCTTTGCCCGGAGCCTGAAAGAAAGGGAGAACATGTTAGCAAGTAGTCACACTTCGGTGGTATGGAGAACGCTCTCGTGCAGGAGCCTTACCTTTTTCATGTTGAAGCGCATAATGTTGGGCTTCGTGCCGCCTGCCACCGATAAGCTGGGAGTGGTCGTGGCCACGGGACTACTGCTGGCCGAGTGGTCGGCTGCCGCCCTATCATCGATCTCGGCAAAGCCGACGCGCACGACAGTGTAGGGCAGTTTTGATTTCACAGAGTCGGTGCTGGCAGCCAACTTGGCCGCGACGTGTGGTGGCAGCGGCGCGTTCCACGTCCAGTGCTCGTCACCCAGCTCGGCCGCACGTCGCTTGATGGCCACCTGGCGCCTCCGTTCTTCCTCATCCATGGACGCACGCATGGTCGCCTCCATTTCTGCTACTGTCACGCCTGCAGCAGCAGCGACAGCAGCAACAGGAGACGACGCTGCGGCATCCCCTGACGACGAAACCTTGCGGCGCTTAGCGGATGGTCGGTTGTCGCCCTCGTCGCCATTGTCGTCGTCTGAAGAGGATCCGAGATCGGTCTTGCTAAATGTCGGTGTCGACGGGGCCGATGCTAAGGGAGAAGATGTCGTAGGTGTAGAATCAGAGGGCCCGAGGCGGTTCATGAACTTCATCGCCAACAGGCGCGACGTGCCCGCCCGTGGCGGCGTCGCCTTTGGTGATTGTGGTGGCGGCATGTTTGTGAGCTTGGGTGTGTGGTGTGGTGGAAACAAAACATACGACAGCTCTTATGTATGGGGAAGTATTGGAGGTTGCTTTGCGAGAAAGAAATGCGCAAAGCGTGGCTGGCAGTATTGCGTCCAGAAGAACATGCCAAAAAAATTCCACAGCTGCGATGGGCTCGTTTGGGCTCACTATCGATAACACACGATCGAGAAAATTAAAGCGGGTATTCGCGACGACCAACCGACAGGCAAGCCGCGATCAAGCATGGCTCCGGAAGATGGAGTTTTCTTTAATCCGGCTCATGCCCATTGGCTCTCGGACCACTTTTTTGAGCAAGGCCGGCCAACCGCAAGCCAGGGAATTGGGCTTTTTGCTCTAACGAGCGAGGAGCGAGGAGCAAGCAGCAAGGACCAGAGGAAGGTCCGCTTTTACCTTGCAGCGGCCAGTTCGGAAAAGAACCTCATCACGAAACGACGACCGAGACGACGACAGCTTCCCGCCCACCGAGCTTTGCCGAACGCCAATTGCATAGCCGCAGCACTTCTTCGAATCGGAAGAAACACAACAGAACAGCACAGCACAATGATGTCATTACGGGCCGGTAGCAGGCTGCTTCCCCAGCGCCTCGCCGGCGGCGTTCGCGTGGTCCGGCGGTCCTTTGCCGTGACGGCACGCATGGGCCAGGATGCCTCCGCTTCCCCGGCGCAGACTGACCTAACCCCGCAGTCGACAAGCGCGTCCGGCGCTCCCACAACGACGGACCTGCAACAGGCGCCCAACCGGAGCGTGGTGTGGACGCGGAACCAGCAGGCGCGTGAGAAGGCCATGACGGGCCCGCGTTTCGAGCAGACGGACTTTTCGCTGCAGCCGCAGCCGTACTCGGCTATGGAGCTGGTTCACCAGGAGCCGGTGCGGTGGACGCACGACCGCGTTGTGTCGTGCGACGGTGGCGGCGGTGCGGCCGGCCACCCGCGGGTGTTCATCAACACGGACAAGCCCCAGATTTGCGTGTGCGGCTACTGTGGCCTGCCTTTTGTGCGTCTCTCCCTTCTTTCTACTTCCCTAAGCCCGAATATGCCAGTATTTCTAACCACACCCTTGTATAGGCCAACGAGCACCACCGGAAACACCTCGAGTCGCTTCCCCAGACGTCGTACCCTCTATAAACGACAAACAACGAATTCGACTTGCCTTGCTTTTGCCAGCGCAGCTCTCTACAGTGATGCGCCTGTTTCTCATTTTCACCATGTTTCTGAGCCTCTACGACGACGTTGGATCACACTCCACCAGTCGTGGGATATGTACATAAAACATTTACTAAACAATCAAAACCCAATCAAAAAACGACCTTCCTATCGGCAGACAGACCTTCAGACCGTTTTTATGCAGAGACACAAGTATTGATTTATCCATGATCACCTTTGTGTACCTTTTAACTGCCATGCTCGCCTTGTCCATACACGTGTGCGCATCCCGTACCCTCCAGTACGCTCAGCCAAAATGAATACAAATCCAATTTATCAACGAAAACTACACACCAGCCGTTATATGGTCGCTCTTTCGTATCCTCTATTTCTCAACCTTGCAGACCAGTAATATTGGCAAGAATTGGACCGGCCGCATAAAAGTTCATTGTCAGCCCGGTGCTGTCTTCGAGCGAGAGGTTCAGGACCGGCATGGCCCACGTCTGTGCATATAAATACGGCGCACCCCAAGGCTATTGTATGGTCAGAAAAACACTCGATGATAGACAGGGTTCCTGGGGAGATAACATACGTGCTGTCCTTGTAGAAGTGGCTCATAGAAACTGTTAGATTGGACGGCCCTGAATAGGAATTGACGCGCATCTCAAAAGCGGACGGGTAGCGGTTGGTGCATACGAGGAATTTCTCGCCGTCAAACGTGTTGTTGTCGCCCTGGGTTGCCGTCTGCCCGTCCCCCTGCCATGTGTAGGAGCAGAAGCATGACGTGACGTTGTTTTCCTTTACAGAGTCGGGGTCGAACCAGCTGACTAGGAAGGGAAGAGACGTTAGTAGATATACGCTGTTGGACTATTTGATTTGCGCTTAACTACTGACAGTCGATGCTGCAAGAAAACAAAGTAGATGAATTTGGTCGAGCGCAGCCGGGGAAAGAGTCTCTCAGTTGATACGACAGAAAGTCAAACTGGGCATTATCGACAGGTGGGAGGAAATCAAATGTCGGATCCGGGAAAGGTGGTGCCGTTTCAGACGAAAGGGCCAGGACGCAATACAGCGTCAAGGTGGGAGGTAAACGGGGAAAATTGAGCACATTGTAAAAAGCTGAAGGAAATTCGAATATTAAGGCTGAATGTGCTGTGGGAGAACAAACCCTTTGGTTCTCGAAATAAATAAACAAAAATGACGAAGTACAAGATGAGGCCATCAAGGGAAGCCATATCAAGTCTATATAAGCATATATGTCATCTCCTTAACAGTTGTATTGCCTTCCTAACTTTTTCCGTCTCCTTCTATCTTTCCGTTGTCATGTCCGTAGCCTGCCTTTTCCTTCGTGTCTCATAATTCAGCCTTCATCCGTCTCTCCTACTTATATCATCCCATTGGCTTTTGGTTTCCCCTAACTTAGCTCAGTCTGGGTGACATTGAGAAAAGCAAGATCACGCGTGCTAGGAGTCATGCAGATGCTCTGTGCTCGGTTCCAGAGGATATTGACGAACGACAGACAGACAGAACGCGGATTCACAAAGAGCAGAGACGCGTGGGATTCTACAGACGTGATGGGTGTTCCCGTAATAAATGCCTGTGGTAACAGATTCAGCAATTTGGGTATGAAAATTATGTGTTTACAATAATTATGTGTCCCGCCACTCACTTCATGTCTATTTTACTTGTATTTTTAAGATATTTCGGTTCGTTTTTCCTTTTTTTCTTTCACCTACTTGCGTTTCTTCTCCTTTTTCAACATAAAATAAAAATAAAACTCACCGATTTATTTATACTTCAACTCTTTAATAATAATAAAATATTAATTTAATAATCAAAGACAGAAGGTCACATAAGATAGCCGTTCACGGCACCTAAGCAAGTAGTTGTGTGTGCTCCTGGTTGTTACCCGTGGAACAAGTTTGACACAGGGCTTTCGTGTCATGTCCGACGGGAAATTTATAGGAAGTTGACTTCTAGACATCTTAATTTGCTACCTACTATTATAGACCAACAAAGTAGCAGAGTGCCGACTGTCAAGAAATTTTCTAAATGCAACGCAAGTTCCGAATCGTGTTGAAATACCGCCCCCCCCCCCCCCTCTTCCCCCCAAAACGAAACAAAACAAAATGAACCCAGCAAATAGCCACGGAAGTGCTTTTCGCGCTGAACATTCCCCCATAATGAGATGTTCTCTTATTATGTTCGACATCCAACCCACATTTTCCAGTGGCACTCCGTCTTACCCTCCCTCACGAAAATGCGCCCGTAAGGTCGAGGGGACCTTCTATCTCGCTCCTGACCACGACCACGTAGATCGCCTCGTAGTCATACTGGAACTGTGGGCAAGGCTCCCACGCGATCTCGGCCTCTCGGGTGACTTCCCGGGCATCCTGATCCTCACGAAACTGGCGCCGTAGCCCATCGATGGATGGTTGTAGAACGTCACGGTAGTATATGACAGCATCTATCCGTGCGGGCGGCCGCGGCTGTGTCCAGCGTGCAAAGGCGTCAATCGCCTTGGCGTTTGCCTGTGCCACAGTCGTGAACGATCCTTCGAAATTGGGCTGGAAATGCGAGCCGAGAATCTTTTCACGGTTCGCTTGTGGTGCGTTGTGCTTGTCTTTGCCCACATCGTGGCTCTCGTTCGTGGCGTCATCGACACGGTCGTCATCGTTCCTGTCCACAGAGTTGTCTTGGTCACAACTTGCAGCACTGCCAACCTCGACTACGTCACCTTCACCGCCCTTTTTTGAGCTACATTCATCATCGCTGTCCTCGTCATCGATCACGTCCACCACTGGCTTAAGTCTTGACTCGTCTTCGTATTCGTAGACAACGCCGTCTTGGTTGCTCATGGCCTTTCGTAGGAAGACAAACACGTCATACCGTGGCGCGAGGTAGAGCTGCTTGTATCGCGGGTGCATGCGTTTCACTTCGTACTCGGACGGGTCGATCTTGCCAAACTGCTGATACTCACAGTCTACGTACATGTAGACAAACGTGCCGTCTTTGTACTCTACACGGCTGAAGAACATTCCGTTGCGGGCCGAGCCATCTTCGCCGTAGTCGAGCTCCATGCGGGCAACTAAAGGACCGGGATTCGGTAGGAGCGCTTCAGCCCGCTTGTTGGCCATGTTCTTGTCGACGAACGATCCATTGCGGACGATCTTTCCCGTCAAGTCGCCGTCAAAGGGCTGGAGAAGTCGCCGCGTGCGGAAAACGGTGTACTGCATGACGACACGGCTGTCTTCAATGGGAGGGGGGGACGGTAGCTGTTTCGGTGATGTATGTAGAGGGAATTGGCAGCCTCCCCTCCTTAGATCTTGATTGCGGTGACGCTCTGCGTAGTTCCCGTTTTTGTCATTCTCGTCGCTTTCTTGTGTGGCATTTTCCCTCTCAAACACTACGCTGTTCCTGCGGATGTCCTCTTGCCTCTGTCTTTTGGCTGATGCTGTCATTGGCGACTCCCACACCTTACGCTTGGGTGGTCGTTTCTCCCGAGCCAAAAGGGATGTTCTCGTAGCTTCACGGATCTGCGACGGCTCGGGAAGTCGGGACACAAACAATGTGCTTGGTTTGGGAGCCAAGTTTCGAGCATTGGCTTTGAGGGACTCATATAGGAGAATGTCCTCGTTGAGGGTGGTCCGCTTTGCATTGGGTCTTGGCGGCTGGTTGTTTTCTGTGGCTTTCGTCTTCTGTCGGCTCAATGTGAGTGTAGAACAGACTAGCGAGGATTCTGGCTTTGATTCTGTTGACTGTGGAAGTTCCCCTCCAGGTTTGGATCTCCCGTCCTTGAAGGATCTTGGAAGTTCGAGGGCCTTGTCGTTGTGATCTTGGAGCTGTGGAAAAAGTTCTGCTGCGGCCGATGGAGATATTCTCATTGGCGTCCGGGAAGGCGGCCGCATGTCCTGCTTGGGCCTCGAACTGTTTGACTTTTGAGGTATCTGCTGACCACCATTCTCTTCGTCGCTTTCATCATCATATTCATCATCATCGTCATCATCTTCCTCTTCTACATCGTCTTCATCCTCGTCGTCATCCTCGTCGTCATCCTCATCGTCATCCTCATCGTCGACCTCATCTTCGTCGTCTTCGCTCTCGCTCAAAAGATTGGTGATTTCGTGGGTGGTGGTGCCATTCGGTTTACCTTTGCTAATTAAGGCGGGAATTGCCTTGGGTGCTGCAAGGACGGGCGAGGAATACGGAGGTGCCTCATCGTCATCAAAGAAGTCACTTGAGGACCAGCGAGAGGTGCTTTGCGTTTTCTGTTCCTTGTCCGGTGGCTTGTTCCCTAGTCTGTTTTTCGTAGTGTCTGGAGTTTCGGATGGCATTGTTTGATATGCTTTTTTGTACCAAAGCGCGTCTCTGGCCGCTTTGAGGAACTGTGAAGACGAAGCTTTGATAAAGGTGCTTGCCTTGGTCTGGCTGTTTTGGGTGATGCTTGGGGTGATTGTTTTTCGCCTCGTTGGAGGCTGTACAGTCAAATCCATCGTGGAGGCTGGCAGGTCAATTTCACTGCTGAAGAAGTTTCGCTTAGGAGGAAGCTTCGGAACTCTCTTCCTAGATTTCTCCATATCGGCCAAGAATGCCGCCAGCTTTTCGCTTGTTGTGGACCTGACGCCGCCGCCCTCCACCTGGTGAGGGCTGGGGCGGCTTGTGCCATGGCTATTGCTGTCGGTCATCTCGTCATGAAGAAGGCCGAAAATGAAACAATTTTTGCTACATTGGTCGCTGGCATTCTGTGTGTCCCTACCGTCACTTTGGCCTCACTCGGTGGTCGTCAACATGTGTGTGTCAGTTATCTCCGTTCTTGTATGATGTAGAAATTGTGGCCAGGCTGTTAGTTGGAGGTGACAAAGTCGACTAGAGGTGATAGTATCAAAATGAGAAAAGAAGTTGAGTAGAATACAGTATTGTAGTGGATGCAGAGAGACGGTATCTTAAAAAAATGTGAAACGTCTTGCTGATTATTGTTTTGTTGTTGTAGGCAGAATAAGGTCTTCGCGTCTAGTCGACAACACCAATGGTGCCGACCTATTGTAGTTGTCAGCCTCGCCTTTTCAATCCCCTCGTCACTCGTCAGTTTTTGTGAGTTTGTGTAATTGTCGTCCACTCCTTCCTCAAATCTGGCTTTAAAAGGCGGGAGGAAAAGTGTGACAAGAAGCATAAGGAAGGCGATCGACTGTCGAAAGGGCTAGTCGCTAATGCCTTTTAACCATATTGCCTTCGCTGTAAAAGCAAAGCTAGATCATTGGTGCTTCAGAGTTGACCGGGAGGAGGCCTGTGCTTGTTCTTGATTCTCTCATTTTTCTTCGTTCTTCTCGATTTCTACCTCGTGCCCGAGCACCTTTCGCCCATAATATCAGACCAAAACGCATTGCAGCAGACAGAATACATGTATAAATACATGTGCCTGTTCATGTCATATTTGCTTTCATAACTTCGAACACCAACTCCTGTCTTTTTCACACTTGTTATGCCGCCCGGCCGCGGCTTAGGTCCAGCCGCTCCATGGTGTTTTCCACGACGGGGAGCAGGTCCGCCACCTGGTTTGCGTCCCGTAGGGCGACCATGACGGCGTCGGCGCGCAGGCCGCGGGACGTCAGAGTGCGCTGCACGTTGGTAAACGAGTCCTCGCGCGCCGTGTACTCGCGCAGCACCTCGTCCGTCTCAAAGTCGACGTAGACGCGTGTGTCGCGCACGCGGACGAGCACGTTGTCGAGTCGCAGGTAGAAGCGGCTGAGAAGGAGCAGGCGCTGGGGCATGACACGGATCTTGACGCGCAACACAGAAATGCCGTTGTCGTCGAGCTCGCTCTCGTAGAGGATGACGTCGTCGTGAAAGACGATGGGGTCGCGGCGGCGGAGGAGCTCGAGGGGGAGGGAGGTTACTGTGGTCGTGGGTGTGAGGCGTTGGGAGGAAGAAGATGAGGAGGAGGTAGAGTGTGTTGGCGGTGGCGGTGGTGGGAGGATGGTGTTGGTGGTGCTGCCGTTTGCACCTTCTGGTGCAACGCCGTTGACGGCGGGCGTTGCATTTGCATTTGCCTGCGCTGGTTCTGCTGCGGGTGTTGGCACCGCCGGTGTTGTATCGGGGCCTCCATCCGGCCCGGACACGGGCTTCTCTGTGCCCTTGTACGGCGTCGAGTAGCTCCAGTCGTACGGCCGCACGTCCTGAATACCCTCCACGGAGCTCATCTCCCGGCTGCTCGCCCAGTCGTTCGCGTACGCCACCTGCAACAGGCCCTGGCCCGTCTTGTCGACCTCGTCGAGCGCGTCGCCCGCGTCAAACCAGATCGCCCACCCCGATGGCAAGTGCCGTATGGCCACCTGGTTGTCGCCAAAGATCATCTCAGGGACAGGGATGGAAATGCGATTTGTCATGTCATCGATCGCGCCGGCACGCGAGATGGGCAGCTTACGCGAGCTGATCTGCCACCGGCCCTGGACATGTGTGCGTGTCGCCTGGGCCAGATCGGCCGATGACAGGAACGGCTCGTTGGGCGAGGTGATGTCGTTCACCGGAGGGGCAGCCATGGCGCCTAGAGCTACGGCAAGATCGCTTTGTAAGGCCGGCAGGTAGGAAGGAAGATGTCGTAGTAGTGGAGAACTCGTAGGCGAGTAGAGATGTAAAAGTGGATGGCGGTTGTCGATCTGACCTGCAGTTGGCTGTTGTATTGGGAGCTCGCCAGCTTTGGAAGAAAGTCGGTGGTTTGGGGAGGGAGCTTTTAAGAGGTGCGCACTGTCCCACAGTGCGGGGCGGCCAGATGGGAAGCTGCGCTGGAAGGAGGGCGCCCCAGAGCCTTGTGTGTTATCTAATCGGGGCACGCTAAACATGCAACCAAAATGTGATCCCAACCGCGAGGCTGTGTAATAAACCAACCAAGACGATCAGCACACGCTCAATAATTTTGGCGGAGAGAGGTAAATAAAAGCATAATCAGGGTAAAAAATTATGTGCTTGCATAGTTCCTACACTCCCAAAATCACCGTTGATCAACAACGAGCACAGACGCCAGCATAGCATTTGACGGTGATGGGATAGACACGAGCTTATGGATAGTGTCAAAACAGTGGGAGGGCATGACAGACGTGTTCTTAAGATTTGTTATATCAGACACTTAACAGATGCGTATATCGTCATCCTAACGTTCACAGAACCTTGTTCTTGAAAATTATTTAGGTTCTGAAGATATCCCTAACATATATTAAGAAATGATAAAAACATGGAGGGAAACCTATCCATTTCTTTTCTACAAAGCAACCTCCATTTCGAATCCATTAACTACAACGACTCTCTTCACCTCTGCTCGAAAATCTCACGATAGTCGGCCACGATGTCAGGCCCTCGCCAGAACGGCCGTCGCGGTCTGCTCGACCGAATCATCAATGCCATGCCACAGAACGAGCGCGATCCGAACCGTCTCTGTGACTGGGCCGAAGACAAACTCGAAATTTTTGATGGCGTCGAAAAAGCGGTCGAAAAAGCGGGCAGCGCTTTGATCCGCAAGGCCAAGGCATGCATCTCTGGTCTTTGCGATCTGGAGGAGGAGTATACCTACACCAGCACCGTTCAGGTGGTGGCCACCGGCCACGGAGCCACCCGCCCCGACAATGAGAATGAGGCTGGCTACGCGGATGGTACCGAGATGCACTATTTCCACCCGCAGCCGCGCCGCCCAATCACTGTCAGCCACATCCATCTCATGGCGGGCGACTGGGATCTGTCGCGTTCGCTGGACGCCGACGTCGACGCCGACGCCGACGACGAGCACGACAGCGACGACTCTGAGGACAGTGTCACCGACAGCGATGCTCCACACAACGAGCACAACAGCGTATCCGCTCAGGACGGTTCCAACGCCAGCGACTCCGCCGATGATGTCGCCAGCGACAGTGACGCCCCTCTCGTTACTTTCCTGCGGAGGCCCGTTGCCCCCAGCTCTCAGTCCTCAGACACCATCGAGCTGCCAAGACTTTGGATGGCATCAAACGCCTCCGTCGGGACGCAGACATCTCCGGCAGCGTCGTCCACTTTGGTCGGTTCGCCGACACCTTCGGAATTGTCGTCCACTTTTATCCCATCTCCGGTCGTGTCCGCCGTTCTGCTCACTTCAGACGACGCTGCGTCAGGCGATTCGGAGGACGACACCGCCGACTACTTTGTTATCCGCTCCCTCTGAATGTAGCCCAGGACAACGCTTGGGCTGGCACCAGGTCGGGGCTCTTTGGACGCAATGAAAACGGCGCAATATGTGTTTTTGGATGGAGTTAGCACCTGCAAACTGGATATGGATAGGATACCAGTAGAAAACGGGGGTGTTTTTTTTTGGATCGAAACAGCCATCTTTGGTTGGCTTCTGGAGTTTGGGGCAATCCCGCTTGTCTTGTCCATTCGATTATCTGTCAAATAGTTCAGACGAAATAAAACTCGAATACTTGGCTCGGCCGTGCGCTTCGACTTGTGCAGTTGTACGGTGGGCGGCGTCGCACAATTGCTGTTGGACCTGCAATGAACGAGCGAAGTTATGTAAGATAACAATTGATTAAAACCCTTTTTTAGGAAACATTCTGAGCTGAAGTGATACAACAGTGTGTCGCATTTGCGTGCACTAACAGAAAGTGCGGGGTGCGTGCGCCTGTCTCAGTTAAGGCCGCCCAATGGCAGGTGCGACCGTCGCTGGGGCAACGCTTGTCAGCGACCCCAGTACACAAAGTGGAGACGGCACATCGTCGAAACCGCACAACCGCTGCCGCTGGGTCGACCAGGTGAATTGCTTTGTATTTTTTGTATTTTTGCGCATCTCTGCCTTTGTAATCGAGACACACAAAAGAAAGCCTGAGAATAACAAGACCCGGATATAGCTGTCTCTACTGTCTTTGGTCGACTGTCGAGCCTTCTCTCCCCTTCCTCATCCGCCCAGCTTCCCCGTCGACAACTTTCTGTTCTCTTTTCCTTTTTTGTTGCTTTTGCCTCAAGCAATATCTCTCCCTCCTCCTCTCCCTCAGTCTCTTCATTACTGCTGTTGTCATCTACCGCAGAAACAATGGCGGCAACCCGCGTCTTGGAATCTCGCTTTGAGCGGATGTCGGTCAACGACGAGAACGGTGAAGGCGGTCGCATGTACCCCAAAGCCAAGGTTAGTCGATGACGAGAAGAAGCTGGCATCAATGTAGTCTCTTCCTCATCTTTTCCCTCTCATTAAATCACAACTGACAAGATGATACAGGGCTTGACAGCGCCGTCTGGCCAAAGCACAAACCGAAACCTCTTCAAGGTCGCCCTGCAAGCCCAAAGCGCCAACACAACATCCTCCTCATCATCACAATCCGCATCACACTGGAAGGGCACGGCAGCAGCGGCCACGACAACGGTGACGACGACGACCAGTGGCAGCAGCCATCACAACCCGACCTCGCCCACAGGGAAGAGCCGCGGCGTCGTCACAACAACAGTAGCAGTGTCATCAGATGAGACGACCGTATCAACAATAGAAACGCCCGAGCATGACAAGAAGACGGCAGCAAGCGGCGACGCAGCATCGTCCGATCTGTCATCAACGCCGCTCTACAACCAGCCGCGCCAGTTCCACCTGGGCATGTTCGAGATTGGCCGCCCGCTCGGCAAGGGCAAGTTTGGCCGCGTCTACCTGGCCCGCGAGCGCAGCAGCGGCTTCATTTGCGCCCTCAAGGTGCTATACAAGGCCGAGCTGCAGCATGGTTCGGGCGTCGAGAAGCAGGTCCGCCGTGAGGTCGAGATCCAGAGCAATCTGCGCCACCCCAACATCCTTAAGATGTACGGCCACTTCCACGACAGCAAGCGCATCTTCTTGATTCTCGAGTTTGCGGGCCGCGGTGAGCTGTACAAGCACCTCCGCAAGGAGAACCGCTTCCCCGAGTGGAAGGCTGCGCAGTACGTGGCGCAGATGGCCTCCGCCTTGCGCTACCTGCACCGCAAGCACGTCATCCACCGCGACATCAAGCCCGAGAACATTCTGGTCGGCATCCACGGCGAGCTCAAGATCTCCGACTTTGGCTGGAGCGTGCACGCACCCAACCACCGCCGCACAACGCTGTGCGGCACTCTTGACTACCTGCCGCCGGAGATGGTGCGCCCGCACGGCAGCGGCAACGACAACTCGTACGACGAAAAGGTGGACTTGTGGAGTCTGGGTGTTCTGACATACGAGTTCCTTGTCGGCGAGGCGCCCTTTGAGGACACCATGGTCATGACGCATCGCCGCATTGCCCGCGCCGACATGACCATTCCGTCGTTTGTCAGCCCCGAAGCAAGGGATCTCATCAAGAAGGTAAGTCTTCCCTCTTTTGTCTTCGATTTTATTTCCCTTCATCTTATTTTCTCATCATGCTAACTTACTGCCCAGCTCCTTGTGCTCGACCCAGCAAAGAGACTACCGCTCGATGCCGTCCAGCAGCACCCTTGGATCATCAAGCACTGCGTCAAGGGCGAGCGGGCGACGAACCGGGAAAAGACAAAGGGTGGCGAGTAGACTGTCGCAGTCGGCGGGGAGACGAGGTGAGAGAAAGAGAGAAGGCGAGAGATCTATTTACGTTCGGCGAAACGGGCAGAGGAGTGCACTGAGCTGGAACCATGCATACTCGGGATTCGATACTCGGCGTTTTTGTTTTTGCGTTGGCTTCTTCTTTTCGTCTCTTTCTGTGTCTTTGGTATTGTTTCGTATTGTTGGTACATGGCTTAATACAGGGAATGGGGATATTGACCTTTCAAAATTCGTGTTCATCGCGTTTCTCTATGCAAGTGCAAGTATGCAGACCCTCTTCTCTCCTCGCCGGCCGGCTCGCTACAGCCTTTCTTCTCTTTGTGGCCGCTCTCCATCTCTCTCTACTTGTAGATGTCGTCAAAGGGCCGCGTATCACTGAAGCACGAGTCCCAGACCTCGTTGACAACCTTGGCGGCATGCACGTCGTCCTTGCAGCGCGGCCGTGCCGTCAGCGACTGGATCGCCCGCATCCGCACGCACCGCTGGAACTGCTGCGTCAGCGTCCAGTTGCCGCGCGTAAACGACTCGCGTGTCCACCGGCACTCGCCGCTCAGCATCGACGCCCGGATCTCCGAGCACGCCGCGTGCCGCAGGTCGTCCCAGTCCACCTTCCACCGCAGGTGGTCGTACGCGTGCACCATCTCGTGCGCCAGGTTGTCCTCCAGGTGCTTGCGGTCGCGCATCTCGTTGGCGCACAACAAAATCCCGAACCCCGGGTGAAACCCGCCACCCTGCCGCACAATGCGCAGCTCACCTTCGGGCGTCTCGGTCACGCGCGCCGGGCACCGCGCACACACAATGTTGCTGCTGTCGAGCTTGTGCCCGCCGAGCTGCGTTGTCTTCTCAGCCATGAACCGCACAATTGGCGAGTACTTGAGCATGTAGTCCCGGGCGTCCTCGCAGCGCTTGCAGTCGCGCGTCTCGTTCTGCCGGTAGCGCCACTCCCGGTAGTGGTGGACGCCTTCGGGCGTGACCTGTCCGCTCAAAATGCGGAAGTAGCTCATCCACCAGCTGGTGGTCGGGTCGAAGCCCGTGCGTGTGGGGTCATTCTCGAGGAACTTTTGCAGGCGGTCGTTGCCCGACGACGGTGATGTTGAGGATGATGATGGAGGGGGGGTCGATATGGATGCGGTGGATTGAGCGACTGCTGGTGACGTAGCAGCGTCTGCTGCTTGTGGTGGTAATGACGTCGACATTTTTTGATGTGTGTATGTGCTTCTGTGGAGTGTCGCCAACAGGATGCTGCTTGGTCGTCTTGATGTTCTCCGGGCCCCTGTTCTCCTCACTTCTTTCCAGTGTCCGATTCTGCCGTCTATCGATAAATCGCACTCAGTAACGAGCAGAAAAAATCGCGGTTGAGGGCGGTGAGCGGTGCTTCTGACTGGTGGTCCCGTGACATCCTGCCAGACGATCCCACCAAGCGCAACTATGGGCTGCTCCGCTGCGCACGCCTGTAATTAACTCGCACCTGCCGTAGCGCACATAGCGTGTAACGGGACGCCCTGTAACAGCACTCTCTGTGCCTCTGTGCCTCTGTGCCTCTGTGCGTATGTGCGTTTGTGCTCCGTCTCTCCCCCATATTATTGCTACCGACATCGGGCCTAGAGGTGGGAGGGGAAGAGGAAGAAAAAGCTCTAAAAAAAGGAAAAAAAAGGAACAAAAAAAGACGGCAAGGACAGTCGGTGGGCACCTTCCCCGGTGACTCCAATTGACCAACCGCGCCTTTTGCGCTCTTGGCCACGCCCTTTGCTCAGAAGCCAAAATCCAATTTTTCCTTGTCCTGGCCTGTCTCGGCATGCATACGTCGTTCGCACCTGCCCTCCCTGCTGCTCTCTACGACCCCGAATTGCACACCCACTCAAACGCGACGACATATCTCCAGTCTTCAGTTGCAGCCCTGCCGTTGCTGCGTTGCGGGAACGGGCCACTGGATCAGAGTTTTTTTTTCCTTTCGGTCGTCCCCTGTCATACATGACCACCGCCCCTGTTGGGCATCCCGACAATGGATCCACACAGCAGTCTCTTGCAGCAGATCGTCCATCACTCGTGTAAGAAGTCCCGAGCGTTTTCTTCTTTTCTTGTTCCTTTTTCTCCACGTCGACTCTTTTCTGTTCTCTTCTCTTCGTTTCACTTCGTCTTGTTTCGTCCCCAGCTGCTTTCACGTGTCTTGATCCTCTAGCCTCCACAACCTTCCTGTTCCTTACACCCTAGCTGTTGGAGGAGCGGCTTGTCGTGCGTGTGGCTCTGTGAACGTCAGCCGAACGAACACAATATATACACACCACACCACATATATATACGGCTCCTCCTCGCCTATACTCTTTTCCTCGGCCGCGGTCTTGAACCTTTCTCACTACCTTGCCCTTTTGTCTTTCACTTATATCTGCGTCTAACATTCCAAGCTCCAGCCATGAAGGGTCCCCGGCCTTTGGGCATCGTTATCAAGCTCGGTATGTGTCCGACTTCACACTCTCTTATGCTACTCCCTTCTTCGTTAGTTCCTCCTACTGACCGACGTTCAGGAACGAGCTCCATCATCGACGCAACAAGCCATGAGCCGCTCATTGCGACGCTCTCGCTGATCGTCGAGACTGCCGTGCGTCTTCGCAAAGATGGTCACCGCGTCGTCATCGTGTCGTCTGGTGCCATTGGCGTCGGTCTGCGGAGGATGGACGTCGAACACCGGCCAAAGCACCTGGCCAAGCTGCAGGCCCTCGCCGCCATTGGCCAGTGCCGGCTTATTGGCCTCTGGGACTCGTTGTTTGGCCATCTGCGGCAGCCCATTGCGCAGATCCTCTTGACACGGAATGATATAGCAGATGTAAGATGCCTTTGTCCTCCTGCCAGCACGACGTATTGCTAACATGCCCTCACCCAGCGCACTCAATATCTACGGGCCCAAAACACCTTTGCGGAGCTGTTTGATATGGGCGTCATCCCCATCGTCAACGAGAACGACACTTTGGCAGTCGAGGAAATTCGCTTCGGTGACAACGACACGCTCTCGGCCATCACTGCTGCCATGATCCACGCCGATCTGCTGTTCCTCATGACCGACGTTGACTGCCTGTACACCAAGAACCCGCGTCAACACCCAGATGCCGAGCCCATCGAGGTTATCGAGGACATCAACTCTTTGGAAGCAGACAGTACGTAGCATTTCACGATTTCTGTACAGGGCGTCTTCTTTTGTTAACCTTTTATAGTTTCCACTCCTGGTTCCGCGTTAGGAACGGGTGGCATGTCCACCAAGATCGTGGCTGCCCGGTTGGCCACCTCCGCCGGCGTTACGACCGTCATCACACGGTCATCAACTCCCGGCAACCTCGTCCAGATCCTTGCGCACATTCAGGCCACGCAGGGCAGCTCTCTACTGCAAAAGTCCTCGTCCTTTGCGTCATTACCATCCGCGGCCACCCCTGCTGCGTCTGCTGCTGCTCCTTCTCTCTCCGGCAGTACCACCCTCACCAAACCTCCTCTCCACACACGCTTCCTCCCATGGCCTGAGCCGATCCGCGACCGCTCGTTCTGGATCTTGCACGGACTCGCGCCGCACGGCACCGTGTTCATCGACCAGGGCGCCTACCAGGCTCTGGTCGAGCGCGCAGGGCTGCTGCCAGTTGGCGTTGTCGACGTTGAAGGCCCCTTTTCTGAGCACGACGCTGTTCGGATTGTCGTAGTCGACCGCAAACCGGCAGCGACAACAGACGGCTCCTCTGGAGCAGCGACCACTACCCCAGCCATCACCACCCCCAGCCTGGTGGCATCCGGCACCGAGGTCGGCCGCGCCCTCGTCAAGTATTCGTCGACCGAGATTGCCCGTATCAAGGGCCATCGTAGCCGCGATATCCAAGGCATCTTGGGTTACGTGACGAGCGAATACGTTGCGCAGCGCGAGTACATTAGCCTCTTCCGGCGAAAGGATAGTCGTCCGGCGTCGCCTAGTCTCCGGGACAAGGAGAGAGATGTTGCGCATCATCACCGTGTCTCGCCAAACCAAAAGGCCGCGACCGTGGCCGTGGAGTCGCCCCTGCACAAAGTGGAAGGCCTGGCACTGAATACAGAGCCGTCTTCCAAGGAGGAGCCAAGCGCATGATTCTGTCTTATTCCCCCATTGTTCTTTGTTACAAGCCTGCGATATTCACAAACATTTATACAAATTTACACAAACCTTTCTATTGTGTTACACATTCTGTTGTTTATCTATAGACGAATAGACCACTTTGCCTCACTTATGGAAAGACGGCGTAGTTGTACGACGTATAGAGTGATAAGATTCCAATTTCATATGAATTTGCTTGCTCTTTGCTCAGCTGTATTACTGTAGGTCCCATCATTGTTTCCCTCCCCAATAATGTTCGTTTACCTCTTAGCTGAGCTGCAAAAAGGCATCGACAGTCATACCTCTTTCATAAAATGCGTAGACATAAGGATAAACTTTAGGGAACACGGAAAGACACAAAAGAAAGACGAAAGGTGAAGAAATAGGAACATAATAATTCAATGGTACTGATCGGTTAAAAATAAGAGATGAAACAGGAAGAAAGCCAAACTCCCTTTTAAAAAACACAAAAAAGACAAAGATAACATCAAAGAGACGCGCTGACAAAGAGACGGCGCAAATACTTTTGGGGATCTCTTCGTCCGCCGTTTGGACACAACGGCGCTTTGCTTCCCTCGTCCCGCGCTACCGAGCATGCATTTTTCTTTTTCCCTCTGTAAAAGCAACAGCAAAAGACGCTTTCCCTACCCTATCCTTTCCTCCTCAAGTCTGTGTCGAGTGGTGGCTAACGCGTCCCCGAAATTACTCGCGCCGGAACTTGGGCACGTACTTACCGGGAGCGCCTGAGGCGGTCAGGGGCTCCTTGGGAGGAGCAGGCGACTCCTCGCGGGGAGCAGCCTTCTCGCCACGGCCGTTCTCACGGCTGATGTCACGGCTGGGGCCGTCGCCACGGGGGGTGCCTGTCCGGGCAGGCGGGGGACCGCGGCCAGAGAACGTCCGCGGTGCCGGGCTGTCTCTGGAGCTGGCGCTAGCGGCGCTAGTGGCGTCAGCGGTGCCTTTGGCCGCCTCGCGGTCACGCCACGAGGGCTTGCTACCGGCCAGGTTCAGGCGCGGTGGGCCCGACGAGCGGTCGTTGGAGTCGGTGCGCTCCATCGGGGTGCTGGTCCGCGCCACAGGGGCGGGGGCAGCGGCGGCGGCGGCGGCCGGTGCAACGGCAGCAGCAGGTTGACTAGCGCCCTCGCCACCAGCGTTCTTGGAGGCTTCCCGGTCGCGCCAGCTGCGGGCACCCGGCAGGTTAAGCACTGGCCGGCGCTCAGTGGCAGGGGCGTCGGCAGTGGGCTCGCGCCGTGTTGGGCCGGTAGCAGCGTTGAGCTTCTCGGCCTTGCGTCTTGCCAGCGCCTCCTCCTCGCGGCGGGCCTGGAGGGCCGCCTTCTCGAGGGCCTCCTGGTGCTCCAGCTCGCGCTGAGCCTTGAGGCGGGTCATCTCCTCTCTCCGGGCCTCGTCGCGCTTCTTCTGCTCCTCCTTCTCCTGGGCGGCCTTCTCCTCGGCCTCGCGCAGCTGGCGCTCCTCCTCCTCGCGCTCGCGCTTCTCGCGGAGCTTCCGCTCCCGGTACTCCTTCTTGCGCTGGGTGATCTGCTTCTCCAGCTCCCGCTCTGCCTCGCGACGGCGGCGGTCGAACTCGTCCCGGCGACGGTCGATAATCTCGTCACGGAACTGCTCAAAGTTGGACACCAGGCGGCTAAGACGGTGCTTGAGCTCGACGTTGGCCTCGTGCTTCCGCTTCGACTCCTTCAGAGTCTCGGCCTTGACAGTCTCGTAGTTGGCCAGATCGTGCTTCTGCTGCTCGGCGTAGTCGTCGGCCAGCTTCTTGACCTCCTCCTTGCGGTACGCACGCTCCAGGTGGTCAATGCGCTTGCCCGTCACGCGCAGGCGCTCGTTGACGTCGTTCTTCTCACGCTCGAGCTGCTGCAGCTTGATAGCACGCAGTCTCTGGGGGTCCAGATTGGCAAGTTCCTCGCCGTCTAGGTCGAGAGCCTTCGGTCCAATCTTGAGCTCCTTGATCATGTTCTCCACCTCGGTCTGGCGGATCTGCTCGCGCTCGCGCTCCATACGTTTCTGTTCGCGCTCCTTCTGCTCCTGCTGCTGGCGCTGCTGCTCAGCCTCCAGGATGGCCAGCTCGCGCATCTTCTTCAGTTTGGCGTTCTCCTTCTCACGCTTGGCCTGCAGCTCTGAAGCCTCCTCCTTGCGCTTCTGGATAATGTCTTTACGAGCCAGGGTATCCAGGTGCTCCTGCTCAGCGCCAGCCTTGGCACGAGCGAGCGCCTCGGTGCGGGCATCGATGCGGGTCTGGTTGAAGGAAGAGTCGATGTAGTAGCAGGTGGTGTACAGAGACTTGGCAAGGCGGCTGAGCTGCGAGCGCACAATCTCCGACGGCGTGCTCTGCAGGCGCTGGACCGACTTAGCCTCGGCCTCAGCAGAGCCAGCAGCGGAGCCGGCGTGTACGGCCTTGGCAGACGAGAAGATGTCGGAGTCGAAGCTCAGGACACCGGTGGCGTGGTTCATCCGGATAGCGAGGTCGCCCTTCTTGTTGCCGTTCATGATGAACTTCTCGACGGTGGCACGGGTCACCTGGTACGCCTCGGGGAAGTGGGCCAGGCTCTCAACGAACTCCAAGTCAACGGTCTCGTAGACTTGTGAAAGCTGCTGGAACAGGCGCGTCAGGATCACCTGCTGGAGAGGGAGAATGTACTTTTGCATCTCCGCGTCCTCGCCGATCTGGGTCAGGATGGGCGAGATCTTCTTGCAGATCGACAGCGGGTGGAAGTCAACCTCGAGGATGTTGTACAGGTCGCGGATCTCTGGGCGGGCGCGGCGCAGCAGGGACTTGGAAAGGGCGTCACGGAAGAGGCCAGCACGGGTGGGGGCCGAGTTCATGCTCAGGAGGTGCGTGAGGCGCGAGTTCTTGTTCTTGCGGGCCTCGTCAAAGTCAACCATGGCGCCACGCGAGCGCGTGGTGCTGATGACGGGGATGGACAGGGCGGACAGGAGAACAAACGACGCAGCGCGCTCAAGGTCGGCATCCGTAGCAGGCGGGTTGTCCGACTTCTTGCCCTGGCCGTTACCAACGAGGATGGAGGACTGGCGCAGCAGGTGGTAGTACCTCGACCAGGCGGCGGCGTGGAAGAGATAGTTCTCGCCAACGAGGAAAATGCGGGTAAGCTTCTCGTAGTAGTTGGCCATCATGATGTTCTTGGGCGGGCGCTTGCTGAGGCTCAGCAGGGTGTGGATGTCCTCAACACTGCGGAAAGCCTCCTGCCAAAGCTCGAGCTCGACAGCAACGTTGAGCTGCTGGAAGCGGGTCTCTAGGTGGCGCTGCAAAGTGTCGGGATCGCTCAAGTTGATAGCATGCATCTGTGTCGAGTACTTGGCGGCGGTCTGGACATGGTTGCGGAGCAGCTCGCAGAGACGGCGGAACTCGGTCTTGCGGGCGTACTTGAGGCAGAAGTCGAACGCCTGCATGGCCGTGCTCTGGTACATCAGTTCGAGACGAGCGTTGTTCCGGAGGATGTCAAGAACGGTGCGGTATGCCTCCCAGAGGAACTTGAGCCACGGAGTGACAATAGCCCGGTCGGTACGGTCGCGGGACTGCTCGCCGGAGACGGTGGCCAGAAGAATTGACTCGGGGGTCTCCGACGCCTCCAGGTCGTCAATGCTCGTGGTGCCGTCGGCCTGGGTGGTAGCTTCGAGGCTGGTCTGGACCTCGTCGGCCTTCTTCTGGGCCTCGTTGACCTTCGCGGCGGCCTGTTCGATAAAGTCCTTGAGGACCAGCTCGATGGTGGCGACATTGGTGTTCTGGGCGATGTTCTTGTACTGATAGAGGGCATCCTTGGCCAGTTTGCCCTTCTTCTGTTCGACGGAGAGGTTGACGAGCAGGAGCATCACCGGCTCGAGCGAGGCGATAGGGACATTACGGGAGCGCTTCGACGTGATGTGCTCGTGCAGCAGGGTCAGAGCCGCCGGCGCCTGGTTGACGCCGATGAGCTCGTTCGCGCGCTTCAGCACATTCTCGGGTTTTTGGTGCGGCGGGGGAGGCTGTAATCATCGAAGAGAAAAGAAGGTGACAAAGGTTAGCGACAAACCAACCAACAAAAAAGACAAAAACCTGCCTGCGGCCGGACAGTAATTCGACGTCCATCTGACGCGAACGAGGGGGATGGTGGGATGTGCAGCCAAAGAGGAGGGGGTAGGTGTGGGAAAGGGGGCTAGAAGGGGGAAACGAAGGGGTCCGATGAAGTCTCGCGTGCTGGCCGTTTGGATGTTTGCGAAAAACCTACCATGATGGGCAACCTTCTCTGCAGTACAGATGGTGTGAAGGGTGCAGTGTTCTTCGTGCCAGTTCCCGATGAGGTGTGTGGTGGGCGGGAAAAGACAGTTGAGGAAGGCCAGCTAAGTGGTGATAATCTTGTTATTTTTCGCAGGAGGATGGGTGGAGTGTCGCGAAAAGATTTTTTGTTGCCTGAACGAAGTCTGTGGGCGAAGGGCGGGGCTCGTGCATTTCACGTGACGCTGACTTTGGGAAGTTTAGTCAGCATTCTAAAACCGAAGTAATACCTGGTGCTACTCGGTGCGCCTTACGGTGGGTTACCCGGGGGGGCGGGTGGTTACGGGGGATTATGGGGGATGCTAGTGGCCAAGCGCCTGGACTCGGCGAGCAAACTGCCCTGTGAGATGATCCACGGGCGCATTCCCGGCCGTATGCATGTATCGTAACTTATTACTTGTCCTCCGTATCAGACTACAGCTCTTGTGACCCTGGGGGCTCTCGACTGTGTGCATAAGAAGGTGCCGTGCGATGGCACAGAGTGAGGCCGAACACAGCTGGGTAACCCAACAGACGCTAAACAGAAGCGCAAACGTCTGGCAATGGCGATGACGAAGACAGGGCAGAGACAATAGGAAGTCTCGGTGCGACAAATGCGATTGCTGCCGTCCTTGTAGCATTGTCCTCGAAGCATGTTGGCTGCCGGCGCCCGCCGCCAATGAGTAATTATGAAGTACAAGTACAAAAGGACAAAAATATACAAACAGCATTGTTGTGCGCCGGGCAATGCGAGTGTGGAGTGCAGGCCTGATTGAGAAAGAGCGAACAATGATCTGAAAACGACGTCCGACTTATCTTACGATTCACGATGGACAGGAAAGAGAGACAAAGAAGCGGGTCTGGCGTGCAGCTGTCTGCAAGGGAGGCTCCTAGAGCCCTACGATGTATCTTATTACGGAGTCCATGGCAGCGCGACGACAACACCATGACAGGACTACGGCATGCAAACCCCCTTTCCCCTTTTTCGTGCTTCCTCCTTGTTGAAGACGTTCCGCCATTGCCTTCAGATGAGCGCCCTTGCTTCCCAGATATCTCGGGTTGCAAGCTCATAGACAGGCTTTTTGAGTTTTCTTTTTCCTTCATATCTGCGCCTGGCCTGGGCACTTTGAATTGCAAGCCTTGGTGTTTTCCGGCTGATTCCCCTGCTTCTTTCTCTTCCCATCGTTGGATTTCTGTCGTATCCAGCCTAGAAACGGGCACTGCCCTGTCTCGGGTTGCTTCTTCAGAAACGATCCCCCAAATCTTGAGACGCATTCCGGCAGATCAGCTAGTGGTCAGCAGAAGTGCTGATAATTCGACCATGCGATGCTGAAGGAAAATACGATAGATGCGAATTTCAAATCCAACAATAGCCTTACCACGACATCGGCAACATACCGTCGTAGGATGAGGACAGGTGCCCTGTGCTGTGCCCTGTCGAGCCTGTGCAGCATACCCCCTTGCCCTGGGCAGATCATGAGCGTCGTCTGTCCAGTGCGCACGCGCAGTTCATTCCTTCACAACCTCGCCTCCGTTCCTGTGCTTCCCGAGGGGATTTTCGTTGTGATACGCCGCCCGCCCATGGTTCCCGGGGCGCTGTGGGCACACAGACCACTTTATGGAGGAGAAGAATGGGGGAGAGGGGCTTCACTGAACTTGGCTTGGGTGGCAGTTTTCGTTTTTCCTATGTGTCTTGCCCTCCCTTTCTGTCCTGTTGCAGGAAGGACGTATTGCATCGTGCGGCAAGGCGGCAGGAGGGGAGGCTGAAAAGGAGAAACCCAGAAAAGAAAAAAGCATCGACAAGCCAACGACACGAAAAGACGCGGAAGGAGAAGCTGCACCCAGGGGCAAGGAGAGAGACGAAAAGAGATTGGACAGACAACGACAAATCCAAACAACGCCGGTGCAAGGCCAGAAAGGCCAGAGGAACGGGAGCATTATTTGCGGGCCTGCTGGCTCTGCCATGTCCCTCCCATTGCAAATCTCCCCAGGCCTTGGGGACAAAGGCGTAAGAGGCTGGCGGGCTCGTAACTTACAAGTACGTCGTACGCACATAACAATACGCCGCTGTATCTTACGGAGTAGGCGTTCGTTGAGTTGAAAAGAGTCGCAACGGAAACAAACTGCTGCTTGCTCCGTTTCTATGGATTCCTCACACGCAACAATAACGACCTGGAGTGAAAAAGGGGCACAGCCAATTTGGGAAGAGACCCACTCTAAAGGCCATCCAGCCAATGGCCGTCCGCTGTGTCGCGGAACAGCCTCCACTTCGCTTGTAGAGTTCCCTCTTTCCCTATTTCTCTGGGTCACTCGGCCTGGGGAGCCACTGCTCCTTCCCTGTGCAACGCACTTGTCCAGCTGCTGGTCGGCGGCGGGTAATATCTTATCTTACTTCGTGCGATCAAGGCACACTACGAGCAGAGCAAGCATTCGAACTTGCCCCAAAGGCCCCAGAGAGGGAAAGAGGGGGAGATAGGTCAGCGAGGCCGCTAAAAGGTTCCATTTAGTGCTGTTGCTGCAACGGTCGGGCCTTTGGGGAACAGCGACCCGCACCACCGCAACACCCAACGCACCTTCCGCCCCTCTCTTCTCCCCTTTGAGGCACTCCCTACCCTGTAGAACACGCTGCTTGGATGGCGCCCTTCGATTTTTGTTCGCCCGCTCTTTCTTTGCTCTCGTGCATTTCTGGCCTTCCCCTTTTAGTCCCACGCTCCGTTTGCTCCTGCCGTTATTTCCTGTCTAATTTGACCTGCTTCCTTCGGGGCTTTCCCTTTCTTTTTTCTTCTTCCCCTTCTTTCCTAACATCTCTGCGCTCAATCTCGAACTCGTCGCGATCACGATTTTTAGGTGCATCTACGAGAGTCTTTCTTCTGCACGGCGACATTTGTTTCTGTCTTCATTGATCAGGTCCGTAAGTTTGATGGTCCCCTCTCCTCCATACACCCCATCCTCGGTCTCCTGGAGTCTGCCCGCGGTCAGCTGCATGTGCGACAAAAAGGGGGCAAGAACGAGGAAAACGCGAAAAGTCAGAAAACCATCCACGAAAGCAATCGACAACCTCTCGACCATTACCTGCTCATCCTTGCTCGCGCTCTCAATCTTCGGCCTATATCGACGACCATCTTCAATCGAGGCATCCGTCGCGATTCATCCTGTGCGCAACGCAACGTCCTTAGGACGTCGGACGACACACAATTCGACTTCTTAAACGGGGGAAAACCCGCAAATCTACGGCAAAAGGGGGACAATTGGCTCGATGCAGCACACCGAGGACGCACGCCAGAACCTGCCTGCAGCTGTCGTCCCATCACAGCTTTCTTTACTCGTCGTTTTCCATCCAGATCAACAATTTTCTTGCGGTTTTTTGGGGAAGCAACCCTATTACCAGCGATACGCGACGAGCACCAGCAAATACCTGCACCTACATCGCATTCCTTCCAGACTCGCAGCCCTCTCCACCTCTAACTTCTTGGACCAATCGCGACTAACACAGTTTTTATTTTGCATCATTTACAGAAGCGAGAGCATTACCAGCTACCTGCTGCCGACAATCGTGACTCTCGTCGTTGCGATTTTTCTCGGTTTTCATCTTCACCCCTATCATACTCCAACCACATTCTTTCACGATGCCAACGTACACTTCCCGGGACGTCGGTGATCCATCGCAGGCGCGGAGGACGAAGCAAAGCATGGCCGACCTGAAGCTGCGGCGGTTAACAGAGCTGAACAGCCGGTTGCGGGAAGACCTGGACCGGGAGCGGATCCCCGTGAGCCAGGCATCGAAGAGGTTGGTACAATCAATTCGCCTTTTCTAATCCATCATCCATCGGGTGAACGTTATCATTGCCACACGATGCATCTCCTCAAAGATTGATCAATTGCCCTGATACCTATCGCCTGCTAACATCCTCGCAGCATCATTGCGTACTGCAACAGCACTCGCGACTACATGGTGCCTTCCGTGTGGGGTGTCGTTCCCAAGAGCGAAGACCCGTACGCACCGCAACAGAGCGGTGGATGCTGTGTTGTGATGTAAGGTGGTTACTTCGGTTCCGATTCCCGCGGACGGAAGACGTACCTGCGTGTACACAATCGATGCTCTCGACAACCTAGTCACGATCCAGCGAAGAGTATTACGACAAACACGCACACATACATCCGTCCACCTGCATCGATGAACGTCGCGGAAGATGACGTGTATGGGTTAAAGAAGGCGATGATGATGACCCACCAAGCACCAAAAATTATAACAAATTTCAAAATACAACACAATCACACGACTCTCCTCCAACACCTCGCTCAACAGTAGCTGAACAACCGAACGGCGAGCTTCTCCCAAGAGCCCACGGAGTCCAGCCGGCAAAAGAAAACGTGCAAAATAGGCGTCATTGGATGTTTTGACACGGATGGGTTCTCGACGGCGACCGGCGACCCGACCTTTTTCGTCTTCGTTCAACTGTTTTTATTAGTCCCAGTGATTTTTTTTATTCATTTCCCTTTCCCCATCTTCCTCTCGCCGGTCGGCTGTTTATCCATCTTCTTCAAGTGTATTCTATTTGCCGCGTTTCTTCCCTCTTTTTGGCCTACTCCCCCTTCCTCCTACACGCTCTCACACTATTCTCTTAATTCCTCGGCCTCTTGTCATACTCACCGATTTTCTTACTCCTACTTTTTGGGGTTTGTCACTTACAATGGCTCTCTTATTTTTTTTTTTTCTTGCCTCTTTACGTCGTTTTCTCTCTCTATTTTCTTTTCTTTTCAAGTATCCTCTGCGTTTCCACGCCTTGCCATATATACCTCCTTGGGATCTCATGTAGTAGTTAGTTCCGTGTCTTATTCTTAAAAAACCTGGAGAAAATACCATTCAAAAACTACACCTTATAACCAGCTATCACGTGGGTGGATTGTGAATGAGTGTGATCGATACTGTTTGACAAAAACTTGCCTTGCTTGCAGGCTATGAATATTCAGATGCCTGATGTAAAACACACATTCACTATGTCTTGCAAGGACATGAGAGCTAATTTTGAATATTCAATTACGTCAAAACACAGTTCTCTCAAAATAAATAAATGATTATATCTAGCCCATTTGTCTTCAACGTAATACAAGTTAAATAAGTCATAATAGATTTCTAAAACGGTCTTGAATTAAAAAAATATATATAAAAACACCACCAAAATTAGACACCTACTGATTGGAAAGAGTAGGTGAGCACATTTGTTTTGCCATTGCTGCTCTCGGGCCGCCTTCGTCAATGGGAGGCAAAAAAGTAGCTGGGCCAATCCTGTAGCACGTCTTTGTCGGGGAGATACAGAAGGTAATAATACCCCACACGCCAACGGCTGACAGACATTGCGAACTGCGACTCTCATCATTTTAATTATTTTCCACTCCGAGACCTAATCACCAACAAACACACCGGAACTTACACCTCCAAAGTCAAAAGATGGCCACCTCTAACGCAAGTAACTCTACTCTTGAGCAACCGCAGTCAACAGTCCAGACGAGTGCACCGGTGCGGCTGCCCCGCGTTGCGATTCGGTTCTGCACACAGGTGAGGGACCTCAAAGATGCCTACTGAAAGACCTCAAGAGATCAAGTTGCTCACCGCTACAACAACCCAGTGCAAATGGATGCTTCGGGCAGCATATGTATGTATTTTTAACCCATTTTCGTACAACTTAAAGGCACGTTGTGTGTACCCCCCTGTTCCCTCGCTCACATATAACGACAAGTTTGCCCAGGAACTCCTGTCGACGTTTGGTCCGGCCCTGGGGGAAGTCACCCTGCAGCCGGCCACCGGCGGAGTGTTTACCGTCACCATTGAGACAGCGGACACGGCGTCGAGCACGGGCACGAGCGCCCCGCGCCTCCTGTGGGACCGCAAGACGGAGGGCGGTTTCCCCGAGACCAAGGAGCTGAAGCGGCGCGTACGGGACGTTATCGAGCCCGGCCGCGATCTCGGCCACGTGGACCGCAACTACGGAAAGGGTGCTGCTGTAGCAACTGCCGCCCCCGCTGCCAAAGCGGACGCTGCGCCGGCAGCTGCACAAGCAGCTCCAGCCAGTGACGCCGACACAAAAGACAAGGAAGTGCCCATTTGCGAAGAATGCCAGTGAAGGGGGTGGGAGTATCTATATTCGGCAGCAAGAGTTTGTACGATACTAAGTGTTGGTGATGTATCGATATGGATATCGTGTGACAAGAATTGAGGCAGAGCATATAGCAAGCGAGCTACCATATACATCGAGCCAAGAGTCAAGGGACGTGCGCTTGATACCTTCAAGTAGCCACTACCATCTTGCATAGACGCGGTTTGGATGCTTGAGCGGCAAGAAGCATACACATCCTTAATAATGAAAGGGGCAAACTGAATATGTTCTGATTGCAATGATCATTCGTATGTTTACTGGTGACCTTCTGAATTAATGGGGAGGTGTAGACGGGCAAATCTGAGGAACGAGACGAGGCAGATTAACAGCCCGACTAAGAAAGGCCACTCCATAATTTATAAAGGACACAAGAGAAGAAAAAGAAGATGGAGGAAGAGAGTTGGAGAAGGAAAACAAAAGCAAAAAAAGACGAAATCGGGAAATACATAGCACCGCCTCCCGCATTTTCTACCCGTACCGACCCACTGCTGCGCGTTCGTACACATAGACAACAGTATAGAGAAAGAAAATGAAGGAAACTGAATGAGCAAAAATGCAAATAGAACAGTGGAAAAAAGCCTAAGCAAACAGTGAAGCGGTCGGTTCGTTCGCAGCGTAGCCCAGGGCCAGCGCTTGCGGTGGGTTGAAAAAGCTAGCAAAAGCTGATCGTGGCAGTGGCCGAGCGGGAAAGAGTAACATTACGAGAGCTCGGAACAGGTCTGTCCACATTTATTACGGTTGACGGATCAGCCCTCGCTGCAGAAGGAAGCAGTCGAGAGGAGCAGATTAGCGGCGGCCAAACCTAACAAAGGAAATAAATGTTAGCATATGTCGTCTGGTAACATGTTCTTCTTTCATAAAAAAAAAGGGGCGGCTTTGTAACATACTTTTGCTTCTTCTCGGCGGGCTTGAGGATCTGGAACGAGCAAAGCAGGCTCTCGTCTACGCTCATCATGGCGCCAGCGTTGTCGAACTCGCCGCAGTAGTTGGGGGCGCTGAACAACGTGACGAGCTGGCGCTTAGAGAAGAACTCGTAACCGTCCTCCACGACCTGGTGAGCACGACAAATCAAGTCCATGTCGTGCTTCTGCAAAAACCTCGATACGACGTCAGGTCCAAAGGTGAACGAGACACCGCGATCGTTTTCGCTCCATCCCGTGATGTCCTTGTCAGGGTCGGACCACAGAAGGTCACACAGCAGACCGCAATCCGGGATCTGTACAGATTAGGTTAGCAAGTGTTCTTACCCAAGAGTCATGTCTCGGTTGCTAAAGTAAAGGTGAACTCACGTCCGTGGGGCGCATAACACGCCGGATCTGCTCCATGGAATTGAGGTCAGGGCTGAGGCCACCGTGCATGGTGAAAATCTTCTCATCGATGATAGCAGCAATGGGAAGGCAGTTGAAGCAGTCGGTGAACGTCTTCCACAGCTTGATGTTGTAGCGGCGCTTGCACTCGTCGTAGAAACCGTAGATACGGTTGATGGATGCGCACTCGTGGTTCCCGCGGAGGATGAAGAAGTTCTCAGGGTACTTGATTTTGTACGCAAGCAACAGGCAGATGGTCTCTAGGGACTGCTTGCCACGGTCGACGTAGTCACCCAGGAACAGGTAGTTCGCCTCGGGAGGGAAGCCACCGTATTCAAAAAGACGCAGGAGGTCGTAGTATTGGCCGTGGATATCGCCGCAGATCTGTATGTGAGGTGGTCTTGTTAGCAAAAGTAGTCTAGTGGCAGTGGAGTTTATGCTTTCAAAATAACACTGCACAACGGACCTTGATCGGCGCCTCCAGCTCCAGGAGGATGGGCTGCGAGATGAAGATCTCACGCGCCTTCGTGCACAGGAAACGGATCTCGCCTTCCAAAAGCTGGACCTGTTTGCCGGGGCGGCTACCACGGACCTCGAGGAGTCGGTCGATGATGGAGTCGAGGTCGACCTCGTGTTGCTGGTCGGCCATTTTACGTAGTTGCTATTTCCCTCTGTTCCGTATTTTTTTTCTTCTTTTTGGTTCTTTAAGGAGGCGAGTGTCGACGGTGCGATTGTGCCTCTGAGAGTCTAGATCTCCGCAAATCCTTGAGCACTCTGTTCGACAGGCTCAGAAGATCTGTGGGCGTCAAAGGGGAAAGGAGAACGGAGCGGTAAGACTCTCGAAACTTGAATCTCCTGGCAGATCGAGGGGAATTGCACCGTTGTTTCCTAAAGGGGTGTCGCGTTAGATACACGGGGATGCGCCAGGGATCAGGAATGACAATGCGACAGCTGTCTGTGACAGGAAAGAAAGTCGGGGTGTGGAGGGCGACAAGGAACTGCAGATCGAGTGAAGTCGACGTACCAAGGTGTCGTTTTCCGGTTGTTCTGGAGGTTCGCGGCCGAAAGCAGCGAGCGTCGTCAAGTTTGAGGCTTTGAAGTACCTATTCGTTCGTCGATGGGGGTTCTCTGCTGGACAAGGGTACAGCTAGAGTTCGTCGATTAAGGTTAATCACCAGGTCGCTTGGTGATTGCGTCGCTTTTGGGGTCAGACTATGGAGTCTGGTCGTCGTGCGTTTTGGGAGGGAGTTGGTCAAAGGTTTTCGTCGTTATGGTAGTCGCAATCTAAGTTCACAATGCAGTACTATGAGGTCTGTTTTGCATTAGCATTAATTCTCTGCAGCGAGGGCGGTCGTGAAGTGGGAGGCGAGTTGAAGGCGGCGCGGGTGAGGGCAGTAAGAGAACGAAAAGTCGGTGTCGAACGAGATAGCGAAGGCTCGCAAGAGGAACAGGAAGAAGGGATGACACAGCGCGACTGGCCGCGACAAGTGCGAAAAAGAAAAAGACAGGCAGTTTCCTAAACCTTTCCGATGACAGCTCACAAGGGTTGCCTTCGTCTTCTCGATGTCGTCGGTGTGAACGAAGGGAGAAAGGAAAAGTGTGCACCTTGCCGACGTGTATCTAGGGGCCACCGACACTGTTTCGCCTCCAAGCAAAGCTAGCCGTGCTGTCGATTGCGGTCGTTGAAAAACGACGGGTAACGGGCAAAGGACGAGGGCGAGGGAGAAGATAGAGGAAGAGCAAAGGAAAGGAGAGATGGAAACGAGTCTCGAATTCGCAAATCTAAACACCGAGATGCTCGATAGGGAGAGGGGCGAAAAAGGGTTGCAAATCGAGAAAGGCAAAAGCGATCGCGTACGACTTGGAAAAGGTGCAGGAAAAAGTGGATGTCGCCGAGGGACAAGACAGATACGTAGGAAAGGGCTCGAGAAAGGACGAGAAGAGCGAGAAGAGCGAAATGCAATCTTACCTAAACTCGACGTCGTCGTGATGCTTTTGCTTCGTGGATTCGATGCAAGTCGTCGGGAGAGGGCGGTGGATGAGGCAGCCTGCAGCGCGTGCGCGGTGAGGAAAACAAAAAAATAAGGAGGGCAGATGGGCTAGGAACAGCCGGAAGTCGCGAGCTGGAGAAGGCACGGAATGCGTCTTGTTATTATTGTTTCTTTTATTCCCTTTTCGTGTTCTTTTCTTGGGTGGTTTTAGAAAAACCGTCGTCTGTTTGGAAGATGAGTTCTTTTTGTGAGGTTTTTGGGTAGTGGAAGAAAAAGCGCGATGTCTTTGTTCTGTTCTTTTTGGGCGATTCCCCTTTTTCACTTTGAAATTTTTTGGTCGTCGTTGGGGGAAGGTGCGAAAAGAAGGTGAGGAAGGAAAGGTCAGGGAAAGAAGGAAGGGGGGAACGAGGGGAGGGGGGAGGAAAGGGGTGAAAAATTCCTTGGAACTAAAAAAAGGCGTGCACTGAATGCTCGCTGTTTCGGAGAACGAAGGGGGGGCAAGGAGGGGAAGGAGCGAACGGGTGCGTCCAGACTGGTCCTGTTTAGTAAATCGAGTTGGGAAGGGACGACTGGTGCTCGCCACTCTCTAAGTTTACAGATGTGTTGACAGGCATAGAGGCCTGTAACGAGTCGCTGTCTTTCGCCGTCATCGACGCAGCAGACACGAAGCCGTTACACAACGTGCGCTGGATCAGGACAGGGCAGAACAGGGCACGCCTGTACGGAGTACGAACTATGGTTTTCTGATTTTCGCACCTGGAGCGCAGTGGTCGGGTTGGTAGTGGACCCTTCCCAAGCAAGCTCTAGACCCAACACAAGACCCGCACAGCCGCGTTTGAGGAGCCTGTTCCGCCAGGTCATGCCTTGCGAGAAAAGAGCAGCCGGGGCAGGAGCGAGCCAGTGGTGCAGCGCGGCGTGTAACGATGCAACGCTGAAAAAGGACAGCGCCACTTGACGAGGCATACGAAGTATCTTACGGATGGCAGAGTCAGGTATTAGAAGGCATTGCGTAAAATACGTAGAATACTGCGCAGCATAACGTGATGACAGCGACACAGAAGCGGCCAAGAGTGCCACAGCAACAAGGCGCGAATTCTGAGGACAAATAGCAGCCATAACGGAACATAAAAAAAACACCAAGAACACCAAGAACACCAAGAACACAAGAGAGACCACGGCAGGCACGATGGACTGCCAGCTTTAAGAGCGAATGGAAAGCGCGGGGATAAATAGCACACCACCGGCAGGAAGAAGAGCTGGGCGGCGAATTCCGGTTGGTTGACGGCAATGGGCAGGAACGCGAACTGAGGGTGTCGGCGCGTCAGAGGAACGAGGAGCAAGGAGGGGAAAGGAAACAGGATCGTGCATCAGCAGAAGACGGCACAAGAGGAGCCGGAAGAGGAGGTCAAAAAGGCGGTCACACACACGTCTATCTGCATGCCAACCTGCCAGACACTGGGATTGTCGTCTTCCTCCCATCCTGAGGCTCTCGTCACGATCGTTCTGTTTTCCCCTTTCCTCCCGTCGCCTTCGGTTTCTCGCTGGGCTGAGGGCCGTTGAGGAAGTCAGCAAGGGGCAACTTGCGGCCTCCCCTGTCTGCCTGTCTGTGCCGCGGGCGACGATCTGGGCCTGGCCTGGCCAAGCCAACACCAGGCACCCACCGGTGGGCCGTGATGAGTGAGGGCGCTGTTGGAAAGTATTTACGGTCTCCTTTCTGGCTCAACTTGCTGCGCCTACGCGCAACGCCATCAATAAATACTAGCCAATCGCGCTCGGTTTCTTGTAGCGCCGAAGGGTCCTTCTGTCTTATTTTTGGCTGGCGGCGCTGCCCTATGAAAAGAAAGCCGAAAAAAGAAGAAAAAATGGCCCCTCCTCGGCTTGGTCCCTCGCTACGTAATCATCTGCCTTTGACGCGTTTCTTACGAGCTATAATCAAGATAGCATCCTATTGGTAAAGCGAGAGCCGCCGGTCGTGCCTTGGAGACGCCCGCTTGAAACAGTCAACATAACTCAGAAGCTCTCATCACAGGAGCTCTGAGACAGGTACTTGTGCTGCCCAGCTCCTCCATTTGACGACCCAGGAACACGAGGCGAGGCTCTGCATAGCGCTATAATCCAGGAAGAATATACGACCGCGGTTTTCGTCTCTTCATCCCACTTACAGAGAAACAAGGCGCCAGTGCCGTATGTTTTCGTAAAGGGGAGAGGGGTATTCCTAACAAATTGCACTTTTGGCAAGACGCTTCGCCTCGTTGGGCCGCAGGAAAGGTGCAGTAACATTCGCAATATCATACCCAGCCTCACCAACCTTGTCGTCGAGTCTGTCATCTGATAGCTGATAGTCAAGGCAAACGGCAAGGCCAACGCCCAGCGGGAGGGAAGGAGCAACGGTCGGCTGGCTGCCGCTTCCTTCCTCGGGCACTGAGACGGAGGCCGGCGCCTTTCTTTTTCGAGCCTTTGTTACCAGCTCGATCGCGCTTTCCTTCGAGGCTCTATTATTACAGACCAAAAGACTATTAAAACCCTTCACAGCCTCGTCTTCTTATTCGTGTACTGCTTGTTTTGACACTGCAGTCCTGTTTCTCGACTCTTCACTACATTTGTTGACCACATTAAATCTTCCCGTTGGAACCACCAGTCTTGGATTTAACTCCGTCTACCTTCTGTGGTGATATTTTGATTCACTCTCACGACTCTTGTCTTGACACCAAGCCGTCACCATGGGCAACCGGTTGCAACCCGCCGAGTATGTGTCGTACGATGCCCTCAAAGCGTGGATCTATGATCAGGAAGAGTACGAGCGCCGTACCGGTGAGCCGGCACCCCTCACGGACGAGCAGCGTCTTGCCATGACCGTCCTAGTTCCGCCGCCGCCGCCGCCTTCACCGGCGCAGGGTCTCAAGCAAGAGGGTGTCGACTTGATGGACGACTGGATCAGCCTGCTGATGCGTAAGTGAATACGGACAACTTTTATATTCACTGCCGTTCATGAACAACCAGGAAAGCTCACAAAAACAAATAGGATATGCCCAAGCGCGCAAAGGCGGTATTACACCCCCCGTATACATCGACGAGCAGCTCCCGGCCAGCAATCTCGGCTCGCCCCAATGGCGCTCCCGGTGCCGCCTTCCTCGCGAGGCGCCTGATCAATGGTTCCCAGATGTGAATGAGCCTCGTCCTCAAGACAGCATCTTCCAAAACAAGAAAGCCTCCAGACGGCATGCCGCACGATGTGCTATAGAGTGGCTCATCGCTCAGGGCCTCATGTCTCCGAAAGGCCTCTATATCACGCCCGTTTCCGAGAGCACCAAAGTGGTGCTTGCCAGTTCGGCAGTGGCCAAGGTGGAGACGGTCAGCATCCCCGTGGCTAGGAGTTCACCACGGCTTCTACAATCGACCGTCATTCGGGCCACAGAAGCAAGCAAGCTTACGGCGAGTCATCAACTGTCTCAGTCGGCAGGCAGCTTCAATGTTAGCACCGCCGCCGAAGGAGTCAACGTACAGCAGCAGCAGACTCCAACGTCCTCTTCCAGAATTCAGTCAATGGCGTCTTGGGGAGGAGGAGCCAACACAAAATCCAGCTCTTGGAATCTCGTTATGGCTGCGGCCGACAATGGAATCGGCGCTACAAACGTGCTGGGCGGCGCGAACGGCTCGAGCAGCGGTAGAAGCAACACACCCGGTGTCAACGAACGGCTCTCGCATTTCCGAAGCGATGGCAACGACTACGAGGTCTCTAACACTCACCTTCTCGACTCGCTATGCAAAAGGCTCAGGCTTGGGTCGCCCATGTACGAACTAGTGCCCAGCAGAGAAGGAGCCGAGGGCATCTTCAGTGGTCGCATTGTGTTCTCACCGCCCAGCACAAAGGGTGGCGGCAACGGTACAGCCCCTGTTTTGCCGGAGGGTGTTGGCGAGGTGCACGATGTGTTTACCAAGAAGGCCGCACGGGAGAAAATTGCGCAGAGCGTCCTGCAATACCTCGAAAAGAATATGCTGGGCTCTGATGAAGTCGTGTAAGGAAGGCATCTGCTGTGTGTCAATACAGTGCGTGGGCGGGCCGCAGGTGCATCATCAAGGGATCTGCAATCTATGGGAGGATATATTTAATGTCCTGTTATATTTACGACTTATGAACTTCGATAATTCCGCTTGTTAATAGTTAAAAGCTGTTAATGTACCATATTTCTGTTTTGTTTTATTGATTTTTTTTTATAAAAAGTATGTGTTAAAGACACTGGGATTCAATTAGTACTTCTAATATCTCCTAAAATATGTATATCCCGGGCTCTAAAAAAAAAGAGAGATGAAAGACCCGACCTTACATGACTCTCCAAATAGCACCAGCCCTCGCAGGTTGTTGAACATGACCCAGTAGGTCAAGACCACCACCGCCGCTACTTACACCGGCTGTTGCGTTCATCTGCCGAATCCACGCCAGCTCCTGTTCGGCCGCATCCCGCTCTAGCTGCTGCATCACGTGCAACTCATCCAGGAGGCCGTCGACAAGGCTGCGGCATTCGGTCAGCATGCGGTGCAGACTGGACTGCTGCTGCTGTGCATCCTTTTCCCCCGCTTTCGTTTCTGGGGCAATACCGCCGCGGCCCAGGCGTTCGAGTTGGCGCTGCCAGCCCTCGAGCCTGTGCACGAGGTGCCCGCACTCCTCGTGCCATGCTACATCAAGAACGGGCTCTTTCTCACTGGACAGAAAACCCGCCGCAACACCCCTTCTGCTAGTCTCATGGCGGTGGCTACCTTCGTCACTGCTGCGGTCATCCTCGTCCATCAGATCTTCGAGCGTGTCGACGCCCTGTCGTGCCGCTACAAGATCGGCCGTGTGCTGCGCCCAGCGCTCAAACCGGCGCACCACCTGGACATAGCGGCTGGCCGACGCCGATGGAGCACCGCCGTGGCCTTGGTCATGCGTATGGCCCTGACCGGCCAGTGACCAAACGCCTGATAGCACAGCATCGAGTGCCTGGATCTTCTCCTCCAACGTCAAGTCAAACGAGCCATCTTCATTGTACTGACTTCCCCAGTCTTTTAGGGCGGCTGCGTTGACCGACTCGGCGCGCTTGCCAGCAATCTCAACCAGCTTCGCGTTGTCGGCCGCCAGCGCCGCAAACCGCTCGCCGGCAAGTGCTTGGCGTGCTGATGCGTGCCATTCCGATGTGACAGCGGTGGCGTCCCGGTGCAGCAGGTGGAGTTGCAACAGAGTGGCCTGGAGCCGGCCTGTCTCGGCCGACAGGGCGACATTGGCTGGTTTCTTGGAGGGTGACGCGGGCGGCGCAAGGATGGTGGCGATGCGCGGTTTGGGGGCCAGGTTTTTGGCTGGCGAGAAGTGTTGCTGGAGGGTGGAAAAGGCAGGGCGATAGTGAGCAGCGGCGGTGGCCACCGAGGCTGAGGCAGCTGCAGCCCGCCTGTCCTCGACACTGCGGGTTGCTGTAGCGGCTGATGCATTCCGGCGATGCGCTGTCGATGGCGCTTTAGCAGTAGCAGCGGCAGTTGCCGTAGTGGACGAGGCGCTCGCGGCACCCCGTGTTGGTGGGCGACTGGCGGTGCCACTGCTTCCCGTCGACGAAGACTGCGCCGACGGAGGGCGCAACACAGCGGCAGATGACAGAGTCGTGGCCGATGGTGGTCTCGATGGTGGTCTTGATGGTGGTTTTGTTGGTGGCCTTGAAGCTGTCGTTGCCGTTGATAACGATGTCGACACAATCGATGCCGACTTGTTTCGCGTGTGGCCTCGCACAGGAGGGCCTGACGCACCCGCTGCAGACCGGGTTCGAGTCACTTGCCCAAAGGTCGCCGTCGTCGATGACGATGAGGACTGCTGTGACGGCAGCCCGCCAGACGATGTCGGCCGTCGCTGCCCGACACCGCCTACAGGCGCTCCTGGGCCGGATGAGATAAGATGCGTGCGTGAAGATGAGGGCGGCTTTGTTGTTGTTCTTGTCGCCATCAACGACGCCGATGACGCTGAGGACGTAGTGGCAGCATCTGGCCGCCGTAGCCGTGCTGACGACAGGCCGCCCGTTGCTGACGGGGGCCGTGGTTTCTGGCCTATCAACGTCGTGGATCCCGCTGTCGGCTTCACGGGCAGACGACTTGGCGATGAGCCACGAGCGGCCTGCGTTGCTTGCGTTGCTTGCGTTGCTTGCGCTGCCGCCGCAGATGCAGAAGGCCCGGCTTGCGGCCGTCGCAATGACCGGGTCCGCGAAAGACCCGGGCCGCCCACCGGCGGCGGCTGCGTGGGTATTGAAGATGGCGGCGGTATGGGCATCGCAGCTTTGTGCGTTGTGTGGGTATGCGTGTTGCGCCAACTGAGAATGAAAAGCAGATGTTGGCTGTTGCGCGTGTTGCCCGCCGTTTTAGGGGCGTCGTCGTAATTTGGGGATGTTTTTGCTGTTGGCTTCCGTTGCCCCCCCTGCCGCTAATAGCCAGCGTTCAAGGGCAGTCAAAAGTCAACAGTAGGGGGGCGCGCGCGCTATTGCGTGTTGTTGGTGATCAGCCGCTAATTAGCGCGCCTTCCCGGGCTATTGTGGGCAGCTCACTAAAGGACCAATCATATGACATCCTGCACGAATGACGAAGTATCGCACAAGTACTTTTTTGTAGCCTGCATTTCATGCGTGATCATTACCTTTCCATCTATGTAAATTGCAAGCATCATGCACGGATTTGTCGCTTCACTTTTCCGTGTGTGTTTTTTTCAGCCACGGATACTAGTCATGTGCTTGATATTTCGGACAGCACAGGCGCCGCGGGGCTGATTTTTTATAGAAACAAGGGGCAAGGCTGACCTTGTCTTACGGAGGTTTTCACTTTGCACTTTCCTAGGATTTTCTTTTCCTATTAGGCTCCCAAGACGAGGCTGTGAGTAGTCAATAAGATAATGACCGATATTCTATCTATATATGATGCTAGGCTGATGCATGTTGCCTTGCGGTAAAGAAACGTTCCTTTCATATCCAAAAGTCTACCTCCGGCGCTTTTCGTCACGTATATATATGCGATGATTATCCTTCCCCAGTCCCGTTTGTAAGCAACAAATCCAGAAACATTACACAAAAAAAAAAGAAACCAAGAAAAGAAATTGGTGATGAGTATCAAAAAAGTGGAAGAAAAGAAGATAAAAAATGGTGTAAATGGGGTGCTAGAATCGAAAAAAAGTTCTTCCCAAAAGAACGATAGGAAAAAAGAAAAGGTAAGATTGCAGCAATGGGCCAAATATCAAAGCCTCATCCTGTTCAAGATTCCTGGATGACTGGGAGCTCAGAAACGGACGAGATGGAGTGGACTGCAGGCTTGGCGTCAGGCTCCTGTGCATCCTCAGCGGCAAACTCTTCGCCACCCTCTTCCAGGTAGGTCAGAAGTTGTGTAAGGTCATGCTTAGCATGCGTGTGTAACACATCCCTGCACCCCGAGCAGATGCGGAGGTAGCACCACTTGCACCGCCAGCGCATCGAGCGCTCAAACGTCTGGCAAGTCTGGCAGCTCAGCGGGTAGTTGACGTTTCGGTCGCGGAACATGTCGTGGTGGCGTTGTAGGCAGTTGAACTGGATTATGGAGGGGGGCGGCGCCGCAAAGACCGTGTCTGGGGTAATCACGTCCGTTATGTAGCCCGCCGGGAACAGAGGAGGCATTCCGGGGGCCATGGGGAGGTCGGCCGACGCCGACGAGGCAGGCCGGGGCGACGAGACCGCGTATTGTTCTTCGCTAGACGCTGGTAGACCGTCTGGGAATGGCTGCTGCTTCTGTGCGACTGCCTTGATGGTCGCCTGGCTGCCCGTCTCACTGACAAAAGACACTGCCGAATCGGCGTGTTGCTGCTCGGGAACAGGTGCAGGCATTTGCTTGGACAGTGGCACCGGCCCAGTGAGCGCGCCAGGAATAGTCGAAATTGACACGTTTCTCGACGAGGTGCGGGGAGCATATTGTGGCTGCTGAGTTTGTTGCGGTGGCACCGGCGCGGGCTGTTGCTTGTTTACGATAGCTTCGTCCTGACCGGCGAGCCGGGCGGCGCCCTTGACCGGCCGAATCTCTCGGCCGACGAGGCCGCTCAGAGGAGACTGTTGCTGCTCTTGCTGCTGAGAAAAGGAAGCCGGCTCAAGAGTATCGTAAGAAGAGATGGGTTCCCTTGTGAACGGCTGCCGAGCTGATGTAGACGAAGTAGAAGCCGCCGGTGACGCGGCAGGTGACGCAGCTGGTGATACGGGTACGTTTACGACGGTTGTGGAGCTACTCGATGTGCCCCCTGTGCCCATAGTAGAAGGTGCGATCGACGCGCCATCCTTGGACTGGAAAGCATTCCCATTCGAAAGCTGTCTGTTGTGGTGGCTGCTGTCCTTGTCCTCGTCGTCGTATTCTGGCGTGGGAGGGCGCTGGAATGATGGGGGAGGCGGCGGCGGCTGCGGCTTGGATGTGAGAGGCGAGCGAGTCGTTGTGGTCTGTGGCTCTTTTGCGGGCGGTGCCGGCGGTGCCGACGGCGCAGGCTTGCGTTTGAAGCTTGATCCCACCTTGTTCTCCAGTTTTGTCAGAGAGGAACCCATGTTGGGAGTCGATGCCGCCGCATCGGCTTGCGGTGCCGTCGGGGTCACGGCCGGGCTAGCCTGGCGAGATGGCCGAATATCACGACCCGGCAGCCCAAGTCGCGGCGACGGCGCTAGCGAGGAAGGCGAAACACCGTTTGCATTTGCGCCGACGAGCGGAGATCTTGGGGGTTGAAGTTGGTTGAGGGCGGAACGACTTGGCGGCGGAGGTAGAGGGGACTGTGGAGGGGGGAGAGGTTGTCTGTAAGCAAGGTAACCACCATCTTTGGCCGGTGCGACAGGGGGCAGTTCCTGCTTCAGCTTTTGCGGCTGCTGTTGTTGTTCCTGTCGGTTTTGATGCAAGGTGTCGGGGATGTCAGCTTTGGCATCAGCAGCGACAGCGACAGCAATAGCGTTTTGCAAAGCTGGTGTTGATTTCAGATTCAGCTCAGTTACGGATAGGTTGGTCTCTGCCTTTTCTGACCGGCGCTTCCAAATTTCCGAGGGCGACGACGAATGCTGGGCAAGAGTCGGCAGCGGGGGCAGTGAATCGTCGGATTTTAGGTTTGTGCTGGCCGCCGTGACAGTCTTTGACAAGACGTCTGGTGGCGGGTGGCGCAAGGACGTCGAGCGCGGTGGCAGAACAGCTTCGGTTTTACTGATTGGGGCGGGCGGCGCAGACGGGTTGGGACCATGTGTCGTCCCATTAACACTAGAAATGACTTTGCTTGTGTCATTCTTTTTCTGCACTGTGGGCTGGGGAGGCCGATAGCTATAGTATGCGTCGGAGAATGGGTCGTACTCGTCACTGTTTGTGCTGCTCTGGGTGACCCCGTTTGTCGCTCCCTTCTCTTCCGGTTCTGGTGTATTGTCTTCTCCCTCGTCCTCGTCCGCATAGTCGCCGTCTAGCAAATAGGACAGTGGCGTGTGCACGTCCTCGTCCAGCTTTGAGCTAGAGCCAGGCTGGCGAACGTCAAGAAACACCTGCTGGCCCTTTTCGCTGGGCAGCGGCCGCAGCGGAGACGGGGTTGCAGCCATGGCGGACGAGGTATTGGTGCTAATCGTGGCTTCAGAATTGGACGACGAGAGACCTGCTAGTGCCGATGAGTCTTCTGAATATGCTGACAGAATACTTGAGATGGAGGCCACTCGGGAAGAAGGCTGTTGGGCGGGAGAGGGCGATGGTGCCCGCACAGTCTTTGTTTGGGACTGGGTCTCGGACTCGGAGCTCGAGCTCGTGTCCGTATCTACCGGTACCGACGGAAGCTCTGGTAGCTCCGGCAATGAGTTTCGTACAACGCGGGCACCCGGAAGCTCGCTCGGGCTCACAAAGCTGTTGAAGCTGGGTAGGTCCGGCAGCTGGGGTAATGGGGACGAGGGAGCTAGTGCTGGGGCAGCTGGCGTGGATTCTTGCGGTGGCGGCGATGTCGACGGTAGCAAAGACCTATTTGAGTCGGAGCTGGCTACAGAGACAGAGCTGGCAACCGGTCGCCGGCGGATGGCACGACCCGGTATGGCCGGTGCTTGAGTTTGAGGTTGAGGTTGAGGCTGGGACTGAGGTAGAGCAGCTGCCGGGCCTGTGCTGGGCAACGGAGCAGGTTTCTTTGCTGGTGGTTGGGGAGCTTGCTGTGGGAAGAGCGATAGTGATGGTGACCGTGCAGATGAGATGGTTCCTGGTATCGTCCGGGCGGACGACTTGGGCGGTGGTGGCGGGAGTGCAGCAGAGGCAGATGATGTGGTGGTGGGCGAGGCGGTCGTGGGGATATAAGAGTAGGTTGGCGAGGAGAGAATGGCGGAAGAGGCCGGAGGTAGTGGAGGTAGTGGAGGCAAAGAAGGCAGAGAAGGGGTTTCGTCGGCGAAATCAACAGAAGTGGATGGGCGTGACGCAGAGCGCGAAGGAAGCAGCTTCTCCAAGACGGGGGGTGGCGCAGGCAAGGCTTTGGAGAAACGCGAGCGAGCAGGGGATTTCGGGGTCTTGGGCATGATACTACTCGTGCCAGCGCCTGTGTTGCCGGATGAGGGCAAAAACGAGGATGAGCCGACCGCCATGACGGGCAGATATCTGGCGGGTAGATGGTAGATGGTAGATGTTGGTGCAGATAGATGGCAAGAGTGGAAATGAGGTGCGGATGAACAGGATCAGGCACCTGTTCGTTCTCGAGCCTATCCCAGCTGCTCTTGTCGGCCTTGTTTTGTTTCCTGTCGTCGTCCTTTCGTACTTCTCGCGCTTTTCGTACGTTTTCGTTTGCCTGTGAGTACCTCGAATCTCTCCGTGTACAGAGCGCAATATGCTGCAAGACTGCAGTCTTTTACCCGTTCCCAACAACCCCGGCTGAATCAAGGATGGGCCCTGTTTGGTATAATAGCTGGGTTCCGTGTCAGAAACGGCACCTTGTCGATGCTTTGCTCCTTCGTCGACCCCTGGTGTTATTATAGCAAAAGAACCACAACCAATGGTTTACCTCCGTTTCCCTTTGCCTTCAAAGAATGACGGAGACAAAGGACAGAGACAGTTTGAATTTCAAAGCGGCGGTTTCCCGGAAACCCGAGAATTGATTGCTGGCAACTGGCAAAAAGGCTCGTCAGTATTATTCGAGAGGAATAAGACGATTGTTGGTCGTTTCGCCGTAAAAGGAGAGAAAAAGAATGAACGGAGGAAAGAAGGAACGGGGTCCCTGGACGTCTTAGAGGAGGACAAGAACACAGGCGGCGCAAGCTATGCAGATGAAGTCACACTGGTCCTGGCGATAAAGAAGTGCAAGGCAAGGCGGGATGTGGTGGATGTGGTGGCCCGGGCACTCTGTATGTTGTGCTCCTCGATGTTTGTCGATTTTGTCGATTTTCCCTTGATTATGAACCTGGGGACGGTGGCAAGGTGTGCGGAGCGCACAGGACGGGCAGGACGGGCAGAAACGAGCGTAGGAGGCCGATGTCCATGAAAAACGCAGGGAACGTGAAACGAGCGAGTGGACAGGCGATGGAGTGCATCAGCCAGGAAGCGAAAGACGGCAGGGCGGTAAGACGGGGAGGGAAGGGGAAGGTAGGGAGGGAAAGGAAGATGCGACGAATATAAGAACGAAAAGGTGGGAAGAGGATACAAAAAGGAAAAAAAGAAATAAAGAATAAAGAAATAAACGAATTGGCTTTCTCTCTACCGGACGGGCCGCGCGACGCAGGGGGAAAGAAGAATGAAAAATGAAAAATGAAAATGAAGAATGAAGAATGAAAAAAAAAAAAAAAACAGAAGATGTGCAAAAAGAGAGACAGGCAGCAGTCTTCTTGACAAACGAGTGCGGCGCTGACGGAAAGATGAATGATGGAAAGACAAAATGCAAGGGGGCCGTCTCGTGGAAGGGGAAAACTACGAGGAATGGATATATGTTGAAAAAAGTAGATTCGAGTCAGAAATAGCAGCTCTTTATCGGCGTCGTGGTACTTTTGTGTGTTCCCCCTTCTTGTGCGATTCGTCCCATCGTTCCTGCCCTCTTTGTTCTGTCAAGTCAGGCCAGGTCAGGTCGAACCTTCCGCGGCCTCCCGTGCGCCTGTCTTGAGTCTTGCGTGGATGACGGAGCCAGCTGAGGCGCTACATCATTCGTAGTTCTGCGCTACTTGTTTTTTACGACGTACAGTCGTCCTTTCCTTCCTTTTTCTCTGCAGAACTGGAGAACCGAGAGGCAAGTGGGATCAAAATTAGACGGGATCGGCCTGGGGGGCAGGCACCCCTGTCGCTTTCAATCGTTTGGCCCACGCGCGGTTGGCCAGCGTCGATTGGTGCCCAGTCAGCCATCGTGGGAACAGGGCAGGAGCAAAGGGACGAGACACCGAAGACGTGGAGGCCCCCGGCCACCCTCCCAGGGCAGGAGCCAAGGAGCCCACTCGCCCACTTCCCATACACACCCCGGTCCCCAAAGCTGGAAAGGTCCCCAACCCACACCCCCCTTCCTTGTCAGAACGGGTGGCTGAAACAGCCATTGGTTAAAGGCGAAAACGGAAGGGGAAAAAGAGAAGGGAAAAATGAGAACCGAGATATTGCACGGAGACGGCGGATGTTGGCCGAGGCAGGCCAGGCCATGGTTTCCATGGTCTTGCAGAGTTTGAATCGAGTATCTCGATATACGCGGAACGCGACGAGAACCTGATTTTGTAGATAAGGAACAGCCTTTATCCAAGAGGGGGCGAAGCCTTGAGGCCGCAGCATCGACGACTGATGCCCAGAGTCTTTAAAGAGTCCAGAGGACGGCGAGATGCAAGCTATGCTTGTTTTGTGTAAGCAGATGGACAGACATATACAGACAGAGTCCGGACACCTAGAGGTGGCCGACGGGCCGAAGGGTCTTTAGCAGGCGGCTCTTTTTTTCTTCTTCTATTTCTTTTTTCTCTTATTTTATCTTCTTCACTCCTCGCGGGTCGGGCTCAGAATGCAAAACCGCCGAATGATTTTAGGGCCAGGGGGAAAAGTGTGTTTAAAGAGGGGCCTCGTCGCGTTGACAGCCGCGTACGAAAATAAGAAAATAAGATGATAAGTAAATACTTGCAGTCCGTAAGATGCGCCGTGCTTGTAGCTCTTTGTATCTTTGTATTTTACTTGCAAATCTCCATCGTCCAGGTACCATTTGGCGAGAGGCCAATCAACGGAGAAAGGTAAGAACCGCGAGTCAGAAGTAATGAACGGATCCTAGATGTACGTCGTACGACTGTGCCTTTTTGCTGTCGATTTTCCCAAAATAGGGCGGCTCTCAAACAATTTGAAGACTTTGGAGAATCTACGAAGTACGCAATCCAAGACACATTGCTGGTACTTGTCGACCTTCAGCAGTCGCTCACTCGTCAGTAGCGCGTCTCGCTTTTGCGCGGCGCACTAGTGCCACAGACGCGCCCACCGCGTCGGTAATAAAGTGCTGCAGCACTACGGCGTGCATCGCGACTCAACCAAATGAGGGTTGTCAACAAACAGCCTTTTGGATTGTTGGAGAAAAACCTGGTTCTCGCGCGCCGAGCAACCCCTCTCCCCCGATCCTCGTCTCTCCTTGCCACACAAACCCGGCAGCGTATCAAGGCGCAAGCAGCCCGGAGACAATGCTCACGAACGATATGATTCTCTCTTGCGATCACCAAGTCGCCGCCTGGCGCAAAAATCCAACTTGTACCGGGAAGAAAATGGGCGAGCTTGTAAAGACAGGAAAGGTGCATTGCGCCGGATTGTGCAGACGTCGATGCCACGGTATGCCTGTATCCGAGTGCCACGTCGTGCCTGGTCTGTGTTTTGAGTGTGAGAGAGTCTTAGAGTGTGGGTGCATTTGAGACTTGGGGGGGCAAGGCGTCTGGGCGCTTCAGTGGCTGCATGACGTCGGAGAAGATGGCGATCGCGGGCGTGTTGGCGTGTTGGGGGTCACGAAGAAATCTCCGTGCGCACACGGAAGCCATCGGAGGCAAAAGAAATCAAGCAGGTCTCGCAAGGTGCAAGACAGTGCACGATCTGACTGACCCACGATAAGACTGTGGTGGGTCGAGAAGATCCTTTTGAGAGGAGACAGCGAGACAGCCAGGCAGCCCACAGTGATCAAACGGCTGCTAGGCCAGGAGCGCTGAAGATCTGCCCTCGGGTGCTGCTATTCTTGGAGACCACATCAAGATCAAGATATTACAAAAAAAAAAAATACTGGCAGCCAGGCCACGACGACAGCACGGTAAAAGAAGACTGTGGCTGGTAAGCATATCGGAGCTTTTCACATGCATTTATCTGTCCGATAGCATCCGCCTCATCTTGCTATATATTAACTGCAGGAAGCTCAACATGGTCAAAACCGGCTCTTCGTTGCACATCGCCGCACGTCTGGTGCAATTCGCCTTTCCCATGCATCCTGCGTCGCACGCGCAGAGCCAAGACGCCGCCCGGTGCGACAGCGCCGATGCAGGGAAATAAAGTAAAATAAAATCAAATGAATCAACAGAAACAAAATGAAATGGGTGAGGTGTAAGAGGCCTTGCCTCTCTGCTTCTCGTGAGAGTCGCCACCGACGCACATCCCAACATCGTCATTCCCCAACGGCCCCACGGCTCTTACCATCGTCAGTGGGAAACCAGGGCTGGTCTTAGCGTAGGAGTGGCCAATGCCGGATGGACTGGAGAAAGGCCCCAGGGCCTACGGCTTTGTGGACTGCGTCGTAATTTTGCCTCTTTTCTTCTTCTGGCGCGTCGTATCGTTCCAAAGCAAACAGCAGTGAGATATCTATTCACTGGGAGGAACCCCCAGACCAATACAGCACAGACGCACCGCTGGGGTCCTTGCTTTGCCAGAAATGCGATAGATCGTACTAGAGAGCACGCAGCACGAGGCATGAAATCAAAGTCCGGAATCACAAAAAAAGAGAGAACAGGTTTCCAGTCAACGTGTGTTGAAATTTTGAAATAAAAAAGTCTATGGAACGCGAGACGGAAAGCCACATGATATGAAAAAGGGACACGAGCAAGGAGATTGAAGGATGAGAGGCGTTTTGCAAAGGGAGACAAGGGGGAATGAGACATGGGGGGGCAGGAAGCGAAAAAAAAAAATTCTAGTGCGAGGAAGGACATAAAAAAAGTAAAAGTTGAATAGAAATAAAAAAAGCGATTTGATGCTGGGCGCCGCCATCATGTCATCAGATAGAAGAGAAGAAGCAGAAAAAGAAAAGAAAAAAACGTAAAAATAAAATAGGAGTAGTAGAAGTGAAAAAGGAAACGAACCAAACAAAAAGACAACATGACAGCGAGATAATGCGAAGAAAAAAAAAAGCGCCCCAACCTCTTCCTTTCCAGCCCTTCCTTCCCCGAGCATTGCACACTCCGAACTCTCCTTCCCCCCTTCCTACCTCTGCATTCCAATCCCGCTCTCGTCATATTTCATTTTTCTCTTCCACTTCCACCCGTTCTCGACAAGCTCCCTACAGGTTGTACCCCCGCTTGGGGAAGCTCACACCCTCCACGGCCGCATTGTCCACAAACCAGCTGCAACGGTCGCCCGCGCCGTCATTGACCAGTGCGCACGGCAGGCCGCTGTCCTCGTCAAAGATCTGCTTCATGATGCCCTTCTTGCCGCCGCCCGTCGCCACAAAGGCCACCCGCACGCTGTGCGTCACTACGGGCAGCGTCAGCGTGATTCGGCGCGGCGGCGGCTTGGGGCTGTCCTCAATGGGGCTGACCCAGGCGCTCGTCTCGCGCAGCAGCTCGTGGCCCGGGAACAGGCTGCACGTGTGGCCGTCGGGTCCGCAGCCGAGCAGCAGCAGGTCAAAGATGGGCAGGCGCACGCTGTCACGGCTGGCAAACGAGGCGACGAGCACCTGCTCGTACTTGTCGGCAAGCTCCTGCGTATCCTCGAGGACCGACGTGTCGATGGGGTGCACGATGGGCTGGCCCGTGCCGGCAGGGATCTTATCCAGCAGCTCGGTCTTGAGCAGGCCGTAGTTGGAGTCGGCGTGGTCGAGGGGCACGGCGCGCTCGTCGGCGAAAAAAATCTCCCACTTGTCGAAGCGAACCACGTCGTCGCTGCCGTCTGCTGCTGCTGCTGGCGTTGACTGGGCTTCTTGTGCGGATGCGCCAGGCGGCGGTAGCAGCGCCTTGGCAAGTGTGGCGGGCAGGCTGCCGCCGGACACGGCCACCTTGAAGACGCCGTGGCGCGCGATACCGGCGTTCTGGCACTGGATGACGTACGCCCGGAGGGCCGGGGCCAGCGAGACCACATCCGGAAACGAGTAAAGGTTGGTTTGTTTTCCCATTTTCGGTGTGTTTGCAGGGATTCGGATTGTTGAGGGTTCGGGGGTTCGGTAATTCGAGCGTCCTGAGTTGGTTTTTCTTTCGCAGCTCTCTTCCTCACAGGTGTTTCTGTCCTTACGGGCTTGTTTGTTTTCGTTCCGTTCTCTTATGTCCACCACGTCTACTCCGGTTGTTAGAATAATTTTTGTCTTTTAGGAAGGAAACTGGGAACAAAACGGGCGAGGGGGGAAGGGAGGGAGGTTGGGTGGGCAGTATTATGCAGGAACCCCTCCCAGCTCGAATGACTCTGCTCGCTCGCAAAACGTACTTCCTACAATATGGCAACTGTGGTCGAATTTCTGTTAAAGGATGGCGCTCGGCGTCTCTGCACTCGGGAGATCAAAAACTTGGGGAGGGAGGATTGCGAGAGGTATGTGGTGCGTGGTATGCGAGAGGATGACGGACGGGTGACGAAAAGACGAAAGATATGGTGAGAGGGACGTGCGGGCGATAGGAGAGCGAGGAAAAGGTGTTGACAGCGACAGAAAGACCGGTCAAATGCGAACGACCGTGGATGACGGGGGTGAATGGTACTCGTACGCTTGATATCAGGGTCGGCTGTTGTCTTGGATTGTGGTAGAGCGGTAGAGTGGTAGAGAGGTAGAGTGTGGTGGTTCGGTGCGAGGCCGCTCTTTTTTTTGACGAGGAACGAGGGGGGCAAGGCCAGCTAAAAAAGAAGGTTGATCGTCTACTTGGCAGAAACAGCCAGCGTAAGGCCGATCAATCAAGGGTGTTGGATTTTACGAGGCAACGGGCGCCCGCTAGAGAAAGGAGATAAGAGGTGGCGGTGGAGCTTGCGCTGGGCAGGGAGTGATTGGCACCTGGAAAGCCTGCGGCGCAAGAGGGTGCAGGAGAGTGCAATCGAAAAATCGACAAAAAATATGGCAATTGTACTTTCGTGCAAAGCTGTAAATATTCAGGGTGGTGAAGGAGAGGGAAAAGGAGAAACGGAGAGGAGAAGATTGAGGAAAGAAAGTAACAGAACTGTAAAAAGAGGGGACCAGAAACCGCCTGTGAAAGGCGGTATGGAAAACGTGGATGGGGAAGGAGGGGTGGTTCAGGGTGGTTTTTCGTGGAGGGGAAGGAGCGTTGGAGCGTTGCGATCGTTGCTGATTTTGTTTGGTGCGTTTCTGCTATGGGAGCTAACACAGCTTCTCACACGCCTCGCACACCTCTACGACGTACTTACGCCCGCCAGAGTCTGAAGACTGGTTTCTGAGTTCTTCAGTAACTTGAAAAGGGCTGCAAAAGACGATAAAAAAGATCATCTTTGCGGGTTGAGCCTCAATGGGCTGTTTTTGCGCCAATCTCGATGGAAGCAACTGCAGCCTCTCTCTGCCGGCGCGAACTGGCTCGCGGGCGGCGAAGTAGGAAGGAGCGAGCGCCGGACGGCGCCAATGGCGACGAAAACGGGGCAAGAACGGACGAAGATGGTACACGGAAATGGAAAGAGCGCGAATTCGCTCTTTTCCTCCTCCCGTGGACTAGCTCGCCGCAGACGTGAGATACATTGAAAAAAATATCTGTACGCGGGATTCAGACTCGCTCAGTCGTAGACAAGCTGCCGGTACGCACACCACTCCATACCGTGTACAACCACAGAGTCAACAAATGTATCTACGGATGAGTACAATCGTGACAGATGGGCTTGGAAATGGCTTCCAAATGCGACTCGGCTGGCCAGTGTTCAAGCAGAGGAAGCGATTGGCCCCCGGTCGGCGTCCCTGTCTGCCAGGCGTTACTCAGTTCCTCGGTCGGGGCGCTCTGGCCTGGCAGGTTTTATTGTATCCCAAAGGAGGTGAGGAAGCAAAGACGCTGGCCAAGGCTGGCCATGGCAGTGATGTAAGAGTCGTAAGACTGAGCCACCGAGCCCCCAAAAGAGCCTCCAAAATACAGGCCACAACAATCTCTTTGTTGAGAAAAGCAGGGTCAAAGCCGTTCTCATTCTCCGCCTCTCAGGGTCGTTTCTTTTTCTTTGTTTTGCGCAAGAACACTGCCCTGTCGCTCACTCCCGGTGCGCGGTCCATTGCGTCATCGCTTGTCCTTCAATCTCTCTTTGCGGACCTCTTCTGCCCTAAACTTGGGCCTACAATTGGCAATTGTCCATTCCTTCGCCCCTTCCCCGGTATCGCGGAACGCTGCGGCAAATGCGATAGCGAACACCGACTACATGCTAATCGCCAGTTGAGCCACCCCGGAAGGTGTTTCTTTTCACCGTTCGCCACAACTCAGCGACGTCAGATATGTCACCAGTAAACTGTTCCGTTCACTGTACTCCGTACTGACCATGCCTTGACGTTCTCATAATGCGAATGCTTAGACATTGGCTTCCGCGAATCTTATAAACGGCAGCTGTGGCGACGGAGATCATGGCCCAGAGGCTCGGCTTCAGCATGAACAAAAGTAAGATTAATATTTTCTCAACATTAACTTTTTACACTTTCAAACCCCAAGAGCTTGGGTCAAATATTTGTCGATTTGAATTCTCTTCATTCCACAAGATCTCTCCCCATCCTGTGTCGGCGACAGTAAATTGGGAGTAAAAACATCAGGCATGGTTGCCAGCGCTGTATTAATACGACGACCGTAAAAGGCAGGAACAGACAGTGCCCCCCAGCATGTCAAATTCAGCCTAACATTCAGCATCACCTATGTGGACCAAACAAATCATAGCAATAAAAATCCTTGTCGAAAAGAGGACAAGCACGAGAGGTATAAGACGATCTCGAGATATGATGAAAAAGTATAAAAAAGAAATTGCAAGAGGCTGGCCAAAAAAGGTCCATGCCGGACTCGAACCGGCGTTCCTGGAATGACAACCGTGCAGAAATCAAAATCCAGTGTCCTAACCACTAGACTAATGGACCTGTCACGTTTTTCGAAAAGGCCCATTTAACAGTGTCTATAAGGTATGGTGGACTAGCGCCCCGATAAGCCACTTTTGCGACGAGCGAAATACCCAAATCCCATTCCCCGCCCGCCTGTTTCTCCTTCGACCGCAAAACAACCCAGATTTCTTTTTCAATTCTCCATGAAATTCCTACGTTGGCCGAGCATGACGATGACGGCATAAGAGCAATAAAAGGCACCCATAGTGACCATAGTGTAGAAACGCGGCCGGCCTCTAGTGGGGACAAAGACGTAAATGCCGGAGGTTTGGGGCAGTTGCGGCACGCGAAACTACGTAGGAGGGGCACTTTCGGTGCTCCGTAGTCGCTGAGCCATTTGCGTTTCTCACTTGCACTTGGCAGACGACGTCAAACTTCTCAAGCGACACAGTCACATCCCACCCTCGTTTTCACAGTCACCGCACGCTCTTTTACACCGCGTCCCTCGTTTGCGTCCGCTCCCTCAGCATGGCCGGTCCCAAGTTCCTGAGCGGCGACTCGTCCGCCATCAACGAGTTCCTCGACAAGTTTGACGTAAGGACGCCGTGCATCTGCTTGCTCATCATGTGTTACAGCCTTGCCCGATCAAATCTAACGCGTGTAGACATTCCTTATTGACTGCGATGGTACGGACCTAGCACATACTCTGTAACATCAATCCACAGATAACATAAACTTACCACCACGGGACATAGGTGTATTATGGTCGGGCGACCATGTCTTTGACGGCATCCCAGAAACCATCCAGCTGCTACAGAGCAAGGGTATGTGGCCTTCGACCGAGCGTTCATGTTAGTTGCGTTGCCGTACCGTGACTAACACGCCACCCTGACCCCAGGCAAGCGCACCGTCTTTGTGACCAACAACTCGACAAAGTCGCGCAAGGAGTACCACGCAAAGCTGTCCTCCAAGGGCATCCCGTGCCAGATCGAGGACATCTTTGGCTCGTCCTACTCGGCCGCCATCTATATTTCCCGCATCCTCAAGCTCGAGGCGCCCCGGAACAAGGTGTTTGTCCTGGGCGAGGCCGGCATTGAGGCCGAGCTCGAGAGCGAGGGCATCGCGTACATTGGCGGCACCGACCCGGCCTACCGCAAGCTCGGCATGGCGCCCGAGGACTTTGTCGGCATTGCTGACGGCTCTAGCCTCGACCCAGACGTCGGCGTCGTCCTGGCCGGCCTTGACTTCCATGTCAACTACTACAAGCTGGCCCACGCCCACGGCTACCTGCGCGGCAACCACGTCAAGGATGCGGACAAGGCCCAGGATGCCCAGAAGAGAAATGGCAAGGCCGTGTTTTTGGCCACCAACCTCGACAGCACGCTGCCCATGTACCACAGCTTCTTCCCCGGCGCTGGTTCGGCGTCCGTCATCGCCCTCTCCAACATGACGGGCGAGCAGCCGCTGGCCCTGGGCAAACCCAGCCAGGCCATGATGGACGCTGTCGAGGGCAAGTTCCACCTCGACCGCGCGCGGACGTGCATGATTGGCGACCGCCTCAACACGGACATCCAGTTCGGCATCGAGGGCCACCTGGGCGGCACGCTGGCCGTGCTGACGGGCGTGAACAAGAAGGAGGACTGGGAAAAGGCAGACGCCGTGGCTGTGCCAGCATTCTATGTGAACGGCCTAAGCGATCTCCGCGGTCCGGCCAGCAATTAAATTTTGCGGTCGGTAGTAGAATAGAGGGAAGGAAAATGCAATATTAGAGCTTATTTTCAGTATTGTTTTCAATCTTTTTTGTCTCTGTTTTACTCGCAGCTCATTTAAAGCGTAATATGCATAGAAACTTAAAACTGCTGAAAAAAAAAAAAAAAAAAGCATATAGATAAAGTATATATTTGAGAAATTCAATTGTCAAAATAAGAAATCTTCTAAAACATGCGCAAGTCGCAACCCATATTTGAATAGTAATTAAAAATAAAAATAAAATACTACCAATGTGACTATAAGAAATAGGAGAAAAAGAGTGAAGCACCAAAATACAGTGAAAACGTAAGGAAGGGGCGACCTTCTAGCTGCAGCACTGGAAGGCGCTGTCGACGTAGGCGTCGATGCAGCTTAAAATTTTTTTTTGCCTGTCAAAAAAATTAGGCGCAAAATTTTAACGTCTTGAGAATTGCTGTTTGCGAGCGACTAAGAACAAACCTGCCATCACGGCTTTCTCATACCCTTGGGATTATTAAATCTACTGTCGACATACCGACCTACTTCTAAGGGAGGGTTGGAAGACATAGCGACCTATGGTTAGGAGTGCTGGCCGCCCCTCTCAAATCACAACCCACCCCTCTCTTGATATCGACTTTGTATCCCTTTACCGCTATGGCAGAAGACAGGACCGCGGCCAACTGGCCGTCTGCTGGCTCCCGGGTCGCTTCCTTGCTTGAGCGTCGCCAGCAGTTGACCGACGAGCTTGCCGACGGCTCTTATGATATCATCCTCTACCTGCGCCGCGCCGCCGTCTATGCCGACCTGGCCTACCCAGACCTGGCTGCCGGCGATGCATACCGGGCGCTGCTCCTGACGGACGAGATCAGTGATGAGAGCTTCGAGTATCATGACCAGACCTTTGAAGCTATGACGGTCTATGCGACCGGCGAGAAGGCCTTGCCCGATTTTCTTCAGAAAGAAACGGCGTCAGAACTGGCTTCTGGAGTGGCAGCGTTGTCCATTTCTGTAGACTCGACGGCAACTGCAGATATCGAGTCCTGCCGACGGCTGGCAGTCACGGCGGCCATCCGCTGCTACCGGATCCTCTCCCTCAACCTTCTGCTCTGCGGCTGTCTGCGCAGTGCGTATACCTTTGTCGAGCGTGGCCTCACGGCGGACCCGAACGATAAGGACCTGCGGCAAACCAGGGTCCTCATCAACACGGCGGCCTGCAAACGGCTAGGGAGGGCCAAGCGCGGTGATGATAATGACTCTGAAGACGCCTTTAAATACAACCCGGCCGATCTGCCCGACCGCGGCCTGGTGCGCCGCGAGGTGTATCCCTGGAACACCTACGAGCCAAACCGCTTCTCGGCCGAGTCGCTGGCGTTCCTCAACGACCAGCTTTCGCGTGCAGCGCCAAAGTGTGAAGTGCTCGCAACAGAGCTGCCCATTTTGACCGAGAAAGGCCACGAGGATAACGGCACGGCCGGCGGTGATACCCGGACCTGCTGGCAACTGGGTGTCTTTGCCAAGGAGTCCATTGCAGCGGGTGAGGCCGTGCTGCGCGAGTACTCACTGTTGACGGCCAACAACCGCCTCAAGGAGTCGGCGTGCGATGCGTGCGGCGCAGAACTGCCCAACCTGGCCGACATTGGCAAGCAGAAGAAGCGCAGCAGCAACAACAACAACAAGAGATCGATAACAGACGGAGGAGACGATGGCGTCGAGATCATTGCCGCCCCTGTCGCCTGCCCTGAGTGCTACGACACGGTCTTTTGCGACGACTTCTGCTTTGAGCAGGCGCAGGCCAAATACCACCCGGCCGTGTGCGAGACGGATGTCGACGCCATTGCCAAGGACCCCGAAGACGCCCGCGACGCCGACGATGCCCTCTACGTTTTGCTGCTAGCGCGCCTGCTGGCAATGGCCACGCACCAGGAGTGCCACCCGCTCGAGATCGACGAGATCAAGTACATCTGGGGCGATTTCGTGCCGTCTGAGACGAACGCCAACACCGAAGCGAATCCCAGCGGCGTCGACTTTTCTTTGTCGCTGTCGTCACCCGAGGTGGCCGCCATGGCCGCTGCGGGCGGCATCCCGCCGAACGCCTGGTCGTTGCCCTTTAGTTTCGAGGCCAACATTGCCACGCCGCTTCACATTCTCGAAAAGATGGACCTCGACGTCTTTGCCGACCTGGCCCACTACGACTTGTGGGTGCTCAACTCGTGCTACGCCAAGTTTCGGGGCACGGCATCGGCGCGCAAGAGCCGGCGGGACGGGCGCCCAGACGTTGCGGCTGTGCACCCCCTGTGGTGCCTGGCGAACCACGACTGCGACCCTAGCGTGACCTGGGAATGGGGCGGCCGCATGGTGCTGTGGGCGCGCGAGGAGCGTGTGAAGCTGGATCCCAATGCAACAGACGAAAAGCGGCCTGGCGGCATCGCGGCTGGCCAAGAGCTCTTGAACCACTACTGCGATGTGGACCTGCCTGTGCAGTTGCGGCGGGAGTGGGCAAGTGGCAGTCTGGGCGGTGCCTGCATGTGCCAGCGATGCCAAAACGAGGCTGCAGAAGAGGCAAAGAAGGCCAATGCAGAGTAGATGTCGATTGTAAGGCATTGGTCACATAACAAGAAGATGTCTGAAGCAAATAGATATATTTTTTTTGTGAAAGAAATGAATACTTTCAAGTATGTCATGTCTGTTTCATGCATTGTTTTTTTTAAAAAAAAATCATTGCTATAACACTGGTCCCCTATCGAGATAAACACCTTGTACCGTGAAAACTCCCAAGCCAAAAAAAACCAAAACGGGGGATATAAGAAGAGTAGAGGATGAAACATAAAAACATCAAAAAAAGCAGCAAATGAGAAAGACCTTATGAACATCAAAGGAAGATGGAATGTACAGATTGGATAGATAGACAGAGAGATCAAAACACCGAACAAAACAAAGTACAAAACATGGTTCACATCACACAAACGTTTACTCCGACAAACGCAGAGTCGGGTACAGAGGAGGAGGGGGTGCCTCGCTCACAGACTTGAGCGATGGCAGCCGCGTCGACGTCGGCGGCTCTGGCAGGTCCCGGCCGCTGTTGAAGCCGCGCTCGCCGCGCCCGTAGGGAGGCGCGTCACGGGACCCATCGTACTCCTGGCGCGTGAGGCGCGTCTTAATGTACTCGCGCAGGGACTCGATCATCCGCACGTTGTTGAGCCACTGGTCGTACGACTCGGGTTCGCTGCTGGCGTCCGAGGCGGCAGACGGCGAGCTGGCCGTGGCACTGCCGTCCTTGGAGCCCTGTCTCTGTTGGCGTCTGTCCTCCTCCTCGGGTCTCACCTTCCGGCTCGCGCTCTGCAGCATGCCGCCGCGGTGCGGCCGGTCGTCGGGGCCGAAGCTGGACCCGAGCGTGGTAGGTGCGGCAGAACCCGGGTAGGCGACACCGCTCGACGTGGGCAGATGCGGGTACGCAATGGTGCCGACAGACGTGGCCATCACGGCAGGAGCCTGGCGAGACGACGGGGACATGCCCGTGCTGGAGGCGCTGGGCGAGTGGCCGGACGTGTACGAGGCACCGCTAGACGGGGGCGTCACAGCTGGCGAACCGACGCTCTGCGAAGAGTGGGAGAGGGCAGTGAGAGGCGAAGGCATGTGCGCGGCTGACACGGCCGCATTTGCGTAGTGGTCGTTGATGAGTGTGGGCCGCGCCAGCGGCGACGGGTTGTTGCGCAGGTCAAACGCATGTGTGTTGGGCGTCGGCGAGGCACCCGAGTTGTCGTAGATGGTCGTCTGCATCTGCTCGAGCAGCACGTCCATCTCCTCCAGGTCGTTCTTGGTGCGCAGGTTCGGGATGGGCGGCAGGAAGTATTGCTGGGCCATGGGGTTGTGCTGCTGCTGCTGCTGCGCAGCCGAGGCAAGGAGATGAGGCGGCTGAGGCATAAACTCCGTCGCAACACCGCCACCACCACCGCCGCCACCCGACTGCAGCGGCACCAGCGAGCGGCCGACCTGAGAATAAGAGGACGGGTCGACGTGGCCGCGCTTGAGGTTACCAAAGAAGTCGTTCAGCACATCCAGGTTGCGGCGTTGGGGTTGGAAGCCGCCGTGGCCACCCACATCAACGGGACCGCTGGCAAGATGGTGCTGTGGTGCGTGCTGCTGATGATGGTGCTGTGCCTGGTGGTGGTGTTGCTGCTGCTGGGGTTGGTGCTGGTGGCTGTGGTGGTGGCCGCCGATGAAACCGTCACTGCGGGGGTTCAGGGCCGGAGGGAAATAAAGTCCGCCACCGTAGGCTTGCTGCTGGGTGTAGTAGCCGGCGTGTCCGCCGCCCTGGTGCGGCTGGTTAAAGGCTGAAGGATTTGTGCGAATGTGGCCGTTGTGGTCGTAGTAGCTGGATGACGCTATGGCAAGTCAGCAAGTGGTCACCAGTAAGAAATCCTACAAAAAATGGAGAGTGAATAAATCACTTCTCTGCTTTTCAACTTACTCGAATGTGTCCGGTACGAAGAGCCCATGCCGCCGGTCGGGTCTTGGCCCGGTCTTGGGGCCAGCACCGAGTCGTCGGCATGTGTCTTGACGTGCTTCTTGAGATCCTGTGGCCGCTTGAACGTCTTGCCGCAGAAATCGCACTTGTGCGGCTTCAGGGGCACATGCACGCGGATGTGCGACGTGATGTGGTCACGCTTGACGGTGGTCGTGCGGCACTGGTTCCACTGACAAGTCAGGTTGAGGTTGTTGGTGCTCTTGCGACCAACATGACGCTCACAGATGTGGTCCTGATAATTTGTTAGTAGGGTGTTTAGACTGTCTCCGAGGTGAGCCGGTAAAAACATACATAAAGGATCTCTGGTGTCGTGAAGCGCTCGCTGCACTGGCTCCAGCGGCAGACGAGGTTGTCTTCGTTGTTGCTGCTGGCGGCGGGCACCGAAGACGAGGACTGAGGTGTGGTGGTGGCCGTGGAGGCAGCCGGTACCGGGGTGTTCCCGCTCGAGACGGACGAGCGGGCGTCCTGTGTAGATGACATGGACATTTTGTTTTTGGGGCTGGTAGGATGCGGAGAAAATAAAAGGATCGATTCCGACTGTTTGGGAGCCGTTGAAAAAAATACCCAGGGGGTTTGTCAGGGGCAGATACAGGCACGTTGTTGGGCCTGACAAAGTTGTGTTGTTGGGATGCACTTTTCCCCTTTGATGATCGGACGATGTGAAGGACGTTGAAATAAGGAACGAGTTAAGGAAAGAACGACCTTGAAAATAAAATAAAAGAGAAGGGCCAACTCAAATGTGAGAAGATAGGAAGAAGGAAGGAAAAGAAAGGAAAGTAATAAATAAAAAAAAGAAGAACGTGTCTTGAGGACTCTTTGATATGTATTTGCCACAGCGTTTCTTTGTCACTGAGGCGCGTAGACTGATCGATAAAAAGCCGTGGCTGCACAGTAAGTGAACCGAGGGCGGTGATAAAAGCGTGGCGGCGGTGCTAGACTAGGCAGGTACGGGTGTAAAAGGCGGAACAGAGAAGGCGCAACTATGCAGCACACTTGCACTTTCCTTTTCGTGATGTTTTGTCGTCTGCGAAAATAATATTACGATTGAAGGAAGGAAAGAGAGGAAGAGGAAACGAAGAAAAATGCGGAAGAGGGCGCCGTATGTTTCTTTTCTATTCTTTTCCCTGGGGAAATGCAGACGATGTTCTTTTTGCCCTTTTTTTCGTACAGATTCCAGGCCCTCTTCCCTCCTCCATTCCCTCCTCCAGACAGCTCTTTTGCGCCTGTGTGGTGCGCATTTCCCTTGTGTTTCTTCCCCTTTCCCTCTTTTTGCCAGTGTGTTTTTCCCTCCGTTCGTTATTTGGTCTTGGCGGTCTTGGCGTCTTGGCAAGTCGGGGGGCTCGGATTCTTGACTCGCGCGTTCATTGGCTGGTTTGTCGAGTGACTGCGTCGGCATGTAGATGCGATGAAAGGTACTTACTTTCTTGCAAAATTGTGCGGTTTTATAAAGTACTATTTAGCCTCACGACATCTATGCCAAGAAACGCCAAGCCTTGGCTAACGCTTGGCGTCTTGTCGAAAAGTCTTGGCATTTCTCCACCGAGGGGGTTTCTTTCCCTCTTGTCAGTCGGCCTGGCCTTGTGTCGTGACGGCCTGGGGGGTTTTTGTGGGCGTTTCTTCCCTTTTTGTATTCCATGCTCCAACGCTGGCCCTCTTTCCGTGTCAACGTGTGTTCCAGACTCTCACACAATGCGTGCTCCATGAAAATCCTCGGCGCCGTTGCGACTGCACCTCTGCACCCAATCCGACTCCAAACCCTGCGTCTGCGTCTGCGTCTGCGTCGGAACTGATTACGAATGAGTCGAGTGTCGGGCGAGAGAGGAAGTGGTGTCGCTGTTGGTCAGGCCGGGGCGGGACACCTTTCGCGGTGTACGTCGCGTGGTGTGTTGAAATATACGGTCTCGACGAAGGGGTGAAGTAGTACGACGATATGTACGTAATTCGTTCTTTTCTTTTCGCCTTTTCGTTGCCGCCGTTGAGAATTCGCCGCTGACAATGACAGCAACCGTTTCTCAGGTCCTCACGTTGGTTATCGAGGATATGTCCTCTGTTCTCTACGACGTGCGTACTCCGTACTTTGTGTATGGCCTTCCTTCGCCCACAACCCTGCCGAGCCTCAACGTAATAAGAAACGTGCCAACGGAAGAATGAAGAAAAGGCTGGGCGCTGGCTGCTCTGCAAGCCCCTCTCTCCAGAATCGTAATACCAAGACTTTCACAGCCCACCCCCGGACACCTTTAGACTCCTTTGGACTCACTCGCCTTCCCTTCCGTCCTTGCACACTCTCACACTCTTCCCGTGCCCAGACTTCTAGTCCGTACAGTGCTCCGTAAATGACATGCGCTTCCCTGTCTGCCTGTCTCCTGGGCCCTCCTGGGCTCCTTGGCATTTCCCACATATCTCACACGTTGCCCTTTTCCCTCGTCTCCCCGCCTGTGAGGTACCGCCGGGTTGCAACCTTCCCGCCACGACTTGCGTTGCGCCTTTGTTTATCTCGACCCTGTACGACATACTTGCACGTACTGTATTATCGCGATTCCCTGTTCTCTTTTGAGTTTATCTGTACATGTGTTCTGGAGGCAAAAACTGTTCTTTTGCCCATGAGTCTAGTCCATTGCGTGCCTTATCCATTGTTTCTGTTATTCAGTCTGGTCTTGTGGTGGTTGCAAAGTAGAAAAAGTCTACCGGCTGGGTCCCCATTGCGCAACAGGCAGACCATTTTCGCGATAATCTGGGCGCCCAACTGCACAGCCTTCATGTCTGATATTTTGACAATAAAAATTATTTTATTTTAGTTGAGCACGTGTATCTCACCTCGAGGCGTGTTGTGAGACCGCCACCCCAGGACCTGTTTCCCCTGCAGCATTGGCTGTCTACATGTTGGACCACGTTTCTGATTCATGGCTTAAACCGACTCGTGGACGCTCCGTGGAAACACACTCTTTTACGGAGGAGCAGCGCACAACACACAAATCAAGGCATAGACCAGAAAAATAAAGTTTTGGGTCGAAACGGCAGTTCCATTTGTCTTTGTGCAGCAGGGTCTTGCTCCGAAAGTAAAATGGAGAAACAAGACCCAAGCTTGATACCCTCGAGCAGTTGCCAGTCTGGTTTCAAAATAGAGAAGATACAGAAATACAGTAAGTCCAAGTTTTTCCGAACTTCCAAACCATATCGTTTTGACGATGCCCTCCCAAAAAATGGCGAAAAAAAATAAACTAAAAAACCCATGCCCATGGTGGATGACTATATGATACCTTGAAAACCACTCGCTGTCTGTTGCGGAAGTTGTGGGACAGAGTATAGTCTGCGTGCAGCGTGGTTTGCATCAAAGATCAAAGATGCCGGTTGCTTGCGCTCCGCAAAAAGCCCGTTCGTTTGCGTGGCGGTCCGATCCAATTGAGCGTGGAATCCTGGATCTCCCGAGTGTTGAAGTCGTCGAGGAGATACCTGATATCCGTGATGTGCTGATAAGTTGACGTGTAGATATGTTGATTTTGTAAAGAGGGGTATATACTGTGTTGTGTCGTGTAAGATGTGTCGTGAATGTGCACTCATATAAAACCTCGGGAGCGCATAATACTAGGGAAGAGAAAAGAAGCCGGCAGGATGTAAACCAAAACGAATCCAAATCCAAAAGATAAGAGCGATGAACCAAATAGGATGTGCCTTCCAAGTGCGGCAAGTCGACAGGAGCAAGACCTCGGTTGCTCCTGCCGTCTCAGGTGAATCGCCAACTTGTCGTATCCAGGCCACTCACCAAGTTTCGATTCCACAGGGGGCGCTCACACAGGGTTTCCGAAATGGATAAGACTAGAGTTATCGTGTGTATGCTTGAGGTGTGCCAATCCTTGGATGGTTTGTTCTAGTTGTCTTGTCTTGGTGTTGTCGTGATTGTCTGTATCCTATTTGCCAAATTCTTTGGCGAGTCCCATGCCTCCTTTCCCATGACCTAATTTCCCTTCCCTTTCCTCAAAATGAGTCCATAAAATATCCCGAAACCAAAGAAAAGAAGGCTCGAGGTCCATAATAAAAATGAGTATGTGAAAAAGTAAAAGTGTAGGCGAAGAAGAGGAGAGGAGTGAAGTGAGCGTAAAAGTTGAGGTGATGAAGTGAAGGGGGGGGGGGGGGGGATAAAGTAAAAAATAAAATAAAGAAGAAAACTCGCCCAACAAAGTGCTGCCCGCCATTAAAAGAGAAAAAAAAGAGGAAAAAAACGCCGTCATATGCAGTGGTATATTATACAGACCCAAGACGAAGAAGGCCTTCGATGGCCTCACGTTCTTGTTCGTCCGAGGCGCCCTGGAAAGCACTGAAGCCCGTCGCTGCCAGGGTTGTTTGTTGTTGGGGGCTGGTGGCCCGGGCGCTGGCGCTGAAAGAAAAGTGCGTCCTGCTGCCTGGGGTACCAGCGAATTTGCTGAAAGAGCCGTATGGACGTGAAGACATGAAAATAGGGCTGCCGAACCGACCCGCGGCGGCAGAGTTGGAGTAGGATTCAGCACGTAGCGCGGCAGCGCCCACGGCACCCCAGTCCTCGTCGTCTGTGAGGTTTTCCGGATCGTCGTCGTCCATCATCATGTCTTGGTCCGGGGCTTCGGAACACGAAGCCGAGGCGGGGCCGTCGTCGTCGTCGTCGTCCATGGACATTCTTTCGGCCTCGTCCTCAGCCACGTTCATGTTCCGGTTGTTGTTGTTGTTGTTGATGTTGTTGTTTTTAAGGTCGGCGTCCCGGTAAAGGGCGCCAGACCCTTCGGTGTGTTGCCGAAGTCGGTCAGCACCGAGCCCTCCACTTCCACCTCCACTTCCGCCGGCGATGGGGATACCGAGTGAGCCGCGTGCTGTTGGTGGTGATGCCAGTTGCCTGCCATTCCCGCCAACGCGTCTGGCCCCCCAGACTCCCCAGCTCACCTTCTGGAACTCCACGTCGCCTTCCAGTCCACCCATACCGCCTTCTGCCCCGTTTCCTCGCCCCTCCAACGCCGCAACGACCAATCTCCGAGACTTTGCTGGTGGTATGAAGGAAAACCCGGGCACTGAAGCCGTTAGGTGTCCGATGATATACCGGATGGCCAGCGGGCCATGGTTCAGCAAAATCTCGGGCAGGTGAAACTTGGCCAGCATGGCTGGCGAGATCGCATCAGCCGACTCGAAAGGCGGCGACCCGATGCCGCCCGTGGTAGCCTCCGCCGCCGCTGCCGCAGCAGCAAGAGCGGCGACGCCTCCACGGTTGGCCGTGGTGGTCGAGCCATAGTCGTCGCTGAGATCGTGCAAGTCCAGGTCGGAATCGATCGGCTCCAGCTTGGCCGCCTTCTGCAACTGGGCCTTGAGCCCGTGCGGTGGCAGCGCTGGTGATATGGAGTTGGGGGGAGTAGGAAGGGGATGGGGATGGGTTCGAGTCACAGGGACACTCCGGGCCGCTACACCAGTGAAGGTGTCTCGGGGGGAGGTCGCTTGGATACCGCGTTCGGTTGCAGCTGCCATGATTGCGGGTTGCTCTGCGCTTTCTCTTTTCCTTTGGTAGGTAGAGGCTGATGCAAGAAGCTCTGCTTGTGCGTCGGTCGATGCGACGACTGTGTCGTGGGCCGTGTATTGTGTAGGATGTCGTGTGTAGAAAACCGTTTCTGGACTGCGACGCGGGTTGCGTGTTAGTCACTGATGCGATGGTTGCTGCATGTCTAGCCGATAAGCCAGGAACGTAGGAAAAAAAGGAGAGAAAAAGAAGGAAGCAAAATGCCGACGGTAGGAGTATCTGATATTATAATAGCCACAAGGCTTTGACTAGGCAGACGTCGCGACGGACGGGGCAAATTATGGTGATGGGAGGGGCGCCTTTGCGGGAACGCGATGCGCGTAGTAGCAGCGTTGAGTCACTCACAAGAAACGATAAAATCCGAAGCCGGGGGCGAATAACACGGCGGCAGACAAGGAGCTTGCAGAGGCAAAGAGAAGAAAAAGGCGTAGCGAAGGGGCAGGAGAACCGATATGCGATTATCGGACTGTGACAAGGAGATGACTCTCGATGGATGAAACGTTCGATGTTGTTTGTGTTGTTGTTGATTGCTTTGGAGAGAGGAAAGGAAAAGAAAAGGAGAGGGCAGAAGCCCAAGAAGAGGGTGCGGGCATCACCAGTTATGAAGGGGGCAGCAACCTCGGGCTGTGACTGGGGGGCGTGGCCGCGCCTTCCCTCTGCGAATGTTTGCGCCTGGCTGTGTGAGTGTGTGAGAAGGAGCGAGTGTGTGTGTGTGGTGCGTGCGTTGTTTGGCTGGCTCACTGGCTCGCTGGCTTTGTCCTTGCGCCAGCACCACAACCTGGACAGCCAGATTGGGGTCGACGGGCTCGTTCTACGAAGTAGTGACAAAGTCCCTGGCGAAAGCAAGGAAGGTGCAGGGGGCGTGTGGATAAGGAGAAGACGCTGAAAGTAAGTACTCAGTAAAGAAACAATGACGAGGGGGGTGAAACCGGAAGCGGAAATGGCTCCCTGGCGCACAAGGCAAGAGCGAGGCTACCTGGCGTGGCCATATTTCCTGTTAGCGCGACGCCTCTATCTTGCGCGCATTTTGTATGGCCACGCGCCTTTTCCGCTATCGTTCCAGTGGTCGTTTTCTGGTCACCCACTGTAAGTATCTTGCCCTGAAAAGGGAGTCGATACTCCGTAGACACTGCTAATATCTTACGATCTGGCACTTTCAGTTGTCTCCTCTCTATTTTCTGGCGCAACCCCTGGGTAAACAGTGCTCGCCGCCCGTCGCCCTTGCCTTCTTGCGAGGCTCCAGTTCTCCACGCGCCCCCTCTACCCCAGAGTGAAGCGAGGCGAGAGGAAGGAGGCTAAAGTGTGCACCTGATAAGACTTTCGCGACGACACCGGGTCTTCATTCTCTAGTTCCTTGGACGGACTCCTCTTTTGCTTCCCGATCGATCGATTTTCACGTTGTGTATCTTATATTTTTCGCTCTTTTGTTTTTGTTTTTGTGCGCCGGCCACACACACACCATTTTCGGACGCGTTGGTTGTTATCATCGTGCCAGGGCAAGGTCTGTTAAATTGGGAGTGGTTTTGTTATCTCGACGCGTTTTTAGTCGAGTTGCTAGAAGGCGACGGAGGACCACAAACAGTACGTATTTTCGATGAACTACTGGGCACACAAAACGAATAGGGGGAAGGGCAGGAGCAAAAAAAGATAGAGAGGACGGGGAAAGGGGAAATTTACAACCTGGAATGGAAAAAGCCAACCGTTGATGACAGGCCGCGCGATGTACGCTCCTGCCCTTTCGTAAACAAAAAATAGGGGAAAAGGGCGCAGCCAGGCCATCTCGCTTGCCGCAAGGAAAGGGAGTACGGAGTATGAAGGCACTGGGGGGAAGAGCGATGGAAGCCAATGGAAAGGGCAAAGTGTCTCCCTGTTGTGTCCTCTACTTGGCCAAAGCTTGCGCAAACTTCCTCTTTTGGCGATTACTGCTGTACTCTCTGTATTCGTCCGGAGAGAGCACTGCTCCACAAAAACACTTGTCTCTCATGCACGCACTTTCAGACATCCAGCTTGGAGAGGCTTGTGTATGTTCCGCCCCGTAATTGCAGTGAGTGTCCTGCAAAGTATCCTAACGGAGCGCGTCGGACGTCGTCTGTATCCAACTGACTCACAATAAGCTGAACCGGGCTGGCGATTATACGTGCTCACGGTCTTTGCGAAGAACAGAGAATTCAAATGCACACAGGGCACGAACACGCCTGGTCCGATGTCGTCACTTCACATCTCGCATCAGGCCGCCTTGCGCCCGTAAAGAGCTGATACGAAAAGCCCTGATACGACTGGAATGGTATGCCCTTATCTCGCAACACGAGGGGCCACGAACAGACGCGCCCAAAATACATCAGTGAGGGGCGATGTTAGATGTGTGGGTACTGCGCCTTCCGTGTTGTAGGGCTTCGTCGCTCTTTCCGTGAATACAGTGAATAATACGGGAAAGAACGTTGTAAGATACGACGTATTCACAATGGCATTATCACTGTGCTTTTTCTTGCAGTTCACTGGGGGGGGGGGGGGGGGGGGGGGGGGGGGGGGGGGGGGGGGGGGGGGGGGGGGGGGGGGGGGGGGGGGGGGGGGGGG